>CAUYQU010001359.1:0-64777 GCA_963574635.1 Cheracebus regulus
ACTTGCTTATTTCCTAAATATGTTGTGAACATAGATGAATTAGTAACTTAAAAATAACTTTTAAGTCCTAAACATGTCTATTACATTATTTAGAAAATTATAGTCATTCTTGCTTCCAATTATGTGGTCAGTTTTAGAATAAGTGTGATATGGTACTGAGAAGAATGCATATTCTGTGGTCTTGGAGTGGAGAGTTCTGTAGATGTCTATTAGGTCCACTTGGTCCAGATCTGAGTCAAGTCCTGGATATCCTTGTTAATTTTCTGTCTTGCTGATCTGTCTAGTACTGACAGTGGAGTATAAAAGTCTCCCACTATTATTCTGTGAGAGCCTAAATCTCTTTGTAGAACATTAAGAACTTGGTTTATGTATCTGGGTGCTCCCATATTGGGTGCATATATATTTATGATAGTTAGCTCTTCTTGTTGCATTAATCCCTTTACCATTATGTAACGCTCTTCTTTGTCTCTTTTGATCTTTGTTGGTTTAAAGTCTTTTTTATCAGAGACTAGGATTGCAACCCCTGCTTTTTTTTTTTGCTCTCCATTTGCTTGGTAAATCTTCCTCCATCCCTTTATTTTGAGCCTAAGTGTGTCTTTGCACGTGAGATGGGTTTCCTGAATACAGCACACCAATGGGTCTTGACTTTTTATACAATTTGCCAGTCTGTGTCTTTTGATTGGGGCATTTAAACCATTTACATTTAAGGTTAATATTGTTATGTGACAATTTTATCCTGCCATTTTGATGCTAGCTGGTTGTTTTGCCTGTTAGTTGATGCAGCTTCTTTATAATTTCGATGGTGTTTACAGTTTGGTATGTTTTTGCAGTGGCTGGTACTGTTGTTGTTCTTTTCCATGTTTAGTACTTCCTTTAGGACCTCTTGTAGGGCAGGCCTAGTGGTGACAAAATATCTTAGCAATTGCTTGTCCGTAAAGGGTTTTATTTCTCCTTTGCTTATGAAGCTTAGTTTGGTTGGATATGAAATTCTGGGTTGAAAATTCTTTTCTTTAAGGCTGTTGAATATTGGCCTCCACTCTCTTCTGGCTTGTGGGGTTTCTGTAGAGAGATCTGCTGTGAGTCTGATGGACTTCCCTTTGTGGGTAACCTGACCTTTCTCTCTGGCTGCCCTTAGCATTTTTTCCTTCATTTCAACCGTGGCGAATGAATCTGACAATTATGTGCTTTGGGGTTGCTCTCCTTGAGGAATACCTTTGTGGTGATCTCTGTATTTCCTGTATTTGAATGTTGGCCTGCCTTGCTAGGTTGGGAAAGTTCTCCTGGATAATATCCTGAAGAGTGTTTTCCAATCTGGTTTCCTTCTCCCCATCACTTTCAGGTACACTGATCAAATGTAGATTTGGTCTTTTCACATAATCCCATATTTCTTGGAGGCTTTGTTTATTTCTTTTTGCTCTTTTTTCTATAATTTTGCCTTCTCACTTTATTTCATTGAGTTGGTCTTCAATCTCTTATATCCTTTCTTCTGCTTGATTGATTCAGCTATTGAAAATTGTGTATGCTACACAATGTTCTCGTGCTGTGTCTTTCAGCTCCATCATGTCATTTACATTCTTCTCCATGCTGGTTATTCTCGTTAGCATTTCATCTAACCTTTTCTCAAGGTTCTTAGTTTCCTTGCATTGGGTTAGAACATGTTCCTTTGCTCAGAGAAGTTTGTTATTATCCACCTTCTGAAGGCTGCTTCTGTCAATTCATCACAGAAACACTCCTCAGCCAATATAAAAGAATGGAAATCGTTAACAGTCTCTCACACCACAGCTCAATCAAAATAGAACTCAGGATTAAGAAACTCACTGAAAACCGCACAACTGCATGGAAACAAAACAACCTGCTCCTGAATGACTACTGGATAAATAATGAAATGAAGGCAGAAATAAAGATGTTCTTCAAAACCAATGAGAATGAAGACACAATGTACCAGGATCTCTGGGACACATTTAAAGCAGTGTCTAAAGGGAAATTTATAGCACTAAATGCCCACCAGAGAAGTGAGGAAAGATATAAAATTGACACCCTAACATCATGATTAAGAGAACTAGAGGAGTAAGATCAAAAAATTCAAAAGCTAGCAGAAGACAAGAAATAAATAAGATTAGAGCAAAATTGAAGGAGATGAAGACATACAAAACCCTTCAAAAAAATAAAAAAATCCAGGAGCTGGATTTTTGAAAAGATCAACAAAACAGATAGACCACTAGCTAGATGAATGAAAAAGAAAAAAGATTCAAATAGATGCAATAAAAAATGATAAAGGAGATATCACCACTGATCCCACAGAAATACAAATTACCATCAGAGATTACTACAAACACCTCTATGCAAATAAACCAGTAAATCTAGAAGAAATGAATAAGTTCCTGGACACTACACCCTCCCAAGACTAAACCAGGAAGAAGTTGAAACCCTGAATAGACCAGTAACAAGGTCTGAAGGCAGAAATTAATAACCTACCAACCAAAAAAAGGCCAGGACCAGACGGGTTCACAGCCAAATTCTACCAAAGGTACAAAGAGGATCTGGTACCATTCTCTCTGAAACTATTTCAAACAATACAAAAAGAGGGAATCCTCCCTAGCCCATTTTATGAGACCAGCCATCATCCTCATAACAAAATCTGGCAGAGAAGCAACTAAGAAAGAAAATTTCAGGCCAATATCCATGATGAACACTGATGCAAAGATCTTCAATAAAATACCAGCAAACCGATTCCAACAGCACATAGAAAAGCTTATCCATCATGATCAAGTCAGCTTCATCCCAGGGAGGCAAGGCTATCTCTACATCTGCAAATCTATAAATGTAATCCATTTCATAAACAGAACCAAAAAGAAAAACCACATGATTATCTCGATAGATGCAAAGAAGGCCTTCGACAAAATTTGACAGATCTTTATGCTAAAAACTCTCAATAAACTAGGTATCAATGGAATGTATCTCAAAATATTAAGAGCTATCTATGACAAACCCACAGCCAATATCATACTGAATGGGCAAAAACTGGAAGCATTCCCTTTGAAAACTGGCACAGGACAAGAATGACTTTTTTCACCAATTCTATTCAATATAATATTAGAAATTCTGGCTAGGGCCATCAGGTAAGAGAAAGAAATAAAGTGTATTCAAATAGGAAGAGAGGATGTCAAATTGTCCCTGTTTGCACATGACATGATTTTATATTTAGAAAACTCCATCATCTCAGAACAAAATCTCCTTAAGCTGATAAGTAACTTCAGCAAAGTCAGTATACAAAATCAACATGCAAAAATTGTAAGCATTCCTATACACCAATAATAGACAGACAAGAGAGCCAAAATCATGAGTGAACCCCCATTCACAATTGCTAAAAGGGGAAAAATACCTAGGATTACAACTAGCAAGGTATGTGAAGAACATCTTCAAGGAGAACTACAAACCACAGCTCAAAGAAATAAGAATGGACACAAACAGATGGAAAAACATTCCATGCTCATGGTTAGGAAGAATCAATATCATGAAAATGGCCCTACTGCCCAAAGTAATTTATAGATTCAATGCTATCCCCATCAAGCTACCAATGACTTTCTTCACAGAATTGGAAAAAACTTCATATGGAACCAAAAAAGAGCCCACATAGCCAAGACTAACTAAGAAAAAAAAAAAAAAAGGTGGAGGCATCATGCTACCTGATTTCAAACGATATTACAAGGCTACAGTAACCAAAACAGCATGGTACTGGTACCAAAACAGAAATATAAACCAATGGAACAGAACAGAGGCCTCAGAAAGAATGCCACAAACTATAACCATCTGATCTTTGACAAATCTGACAAAAACAAGCAATAGGAAAAGGATTCCCTATTTTAATAAACAGTGTTGGGAAAACAGGCTAGCCATATGCAGAAAGATGAAACTGAAACCCTTCCTTGCACCTTATATAAAAATTAACTGTAGATGGATTAAAGATTTAAACATGAGGCCCAACAGCATAAAAACTCTAGAAGAAAATCTAGGCAATACCATTCAGGACATAAGCATGGGCAAAGACTTCATGAATAAAAAAACAAAAGTAATGGCAACAAAAGCCAAAATAGACAAAAGGAATCTAATTAAACTTAAGAGCTTCTGCACAGAAAAAGAAATGATCAATAGAGTGAACTGGCAACCAACAGAATGGAAAAAAGTTTTTGCAATCTACTCATCTGTCAAAGGGCTAATATCCACAATTTCTTGAGAACTTAAACAAATGTACAAGAAAAAAAACAACCCCATCAAAAAATGGGCAAAGGATATGAATAGACACTTTTCAAAAGAAGACATTTATGCAGCCAACAAACATATGAAGAAAAAACTCATCATCACTGGTCATTAGAGAAATGCAAATCAAAACCACATTGACATATCACCTCAAGTCAGTTAGAATAGCGATCATTAAAAAATCAGGAGACAACAGATGCTGGAGAGGATGTGGAGAAATAGGAACACGTTTACACTGTTGTTGGGAGTATAAATTAGTTGAACCTTTGTGGAACACAGTGTGGCAATTCCTCAAAGATCTAGAAATAGATATATCATTTGACCCAGCAATCCTATTTACTGGGTATATACTCAAAGGATTATAAATCATTCTATTATAAAGACACATGCACATGTATGTTTATTGTGGCACTGCTCACAATAGCAAAGACTTGGAACCAACCCAAATGCCCCTCAATGATAGACTGGATAAAGAAAATATGGCACATATACACCATGTAATACGATGCAGCCATAAAAAAGGATGAGTTCATGTCCTTTATAGGGACATGGATGAAACTGGAAACCATCATTCTCAGCAAACTGACACAAGAACGGAAAACCAAACAGTGCATGTTCTCACTTATAAGTCAGTGTTGAATAATGAGAACACAGGGACACAGGGAGAGGAACATCACACACCAGGACCTGTGGGGTTGGGGGCTAGGGGAGAAATAGCAGGGGGTGGGGGGATTGGAGAGGGATAGCATTAGGAGAAATCTCTAACGTAGATGACAGGGCAATGGATGCAGCAAACCATGTACCAATGGATGCAGCATGGTACCTGTATACCTATGTAACAAACCTGCAGGATCTGCATATGTACCCCAGAACTTAAAGTATAATAAATAAATTTTAAAAAAAGAAAATTACAGTCACTCTTTTGATTTAAACTATGCTATATATTTGCTTATTTTTGTTTCATTTTTAACTTCTGTGAAAATTGTTTTTATTTTACCAATAAATTCTTACCCCTTAAGGGAAAGAATTTAGTGTCTTCAAATTATAGCATTTTTCTTTTCCCAGTTGTGCTACCTGTAAAGAGTTTTTAATATTAACTTTATGGCTTATATTAGACAAAACTTAGACTCATTTATGTTAAATTCTTTTCCACATCTTGATCCCGGTAGGATGCATGTGACCATGTTCTCAATCAGAGTGACAATTAATTATTTCTTTTTTTTTCTTTTTCTCTTTCTCCTTTTTTGTCTTTATTTTGATCTGTAATAGTATCCTTGTTATGAGACTTTCTTTTGAATTAAAAATAATACATGATCATTTTAACATGCCAAACAGTACACAGACACATAATACAAAGTTAATAGATTTTTATAATCTCATCCTAATTATATCCACTCGGAGGTAAGTGTTAAGTTGTATTTCCTTTCTTATTTTTCTGCAAATTCAAAAAAACAGCAGCAGCAACAACAACAACAAAATGATGGCCACACAGACCAGAGAGTGAGAGGAGGTTCCGAAGTGGCATGGTATTACATATCTGGGGACAGAGACTCAACCCACAGATTGGGTTACATTCATGCAACCAGGCAGGTAACAAGTTAAATGGGTAAGAAATGAATTCATAGAAGTGCTAAGAATTAGGACTCACTGTAGACTTCCCTCTGTCTAAATGTGGTAGTCACCATGAGGGAATGCAAAGCTAGGGTATCCAGATTTTTCAGGTTTTGAAAAGACCAAAGAGAAAACAAACAAAAAAAAAAAGAAGAAAGAAAAAAATCAACTGATTTAATTAAAATAGACTAATCTTGAAAACTCTATGAAGACCCACATAACACATTTCTAAGTAAAGTAAAATCTGTTAAATAGCTTCTTTTTGGTTTCTTGCTAATTGATTACTAAACTATGATAAGACTCATATAATACCCAAAGGGTATGTTACGGACATTTGGTGATAGATTTTCTTTTGACGCAGTGGTGATAAAAACTTTGTTAGATGTTTACCTTCATCAGTTGGTTTAGTTGGTGTCTATTATGTTTCTCCATTGTAAAGTTACTATATCTCCCTTCACCCTTTGTAGTTGATAAGTATCTTGGGAGAGCTACTGAGAATATCTCAACGCTGTTTCTCCTCAAAACTTTTGCCTGCTGTGTGACAGAGTGAGGAATATAAAAGAACTCTTTGTACTATTTTTTTCATGTGATTTTTATGTAATTATGAAATCAGTTCAAAATAAAATATTCTTAAAAATTACTTTCTCTTTTGTTGTTAGAAATTAAAATTAGCTTGTACTTTGTACTTGGATATATCCTCTTGTTGCTTATCGGCTTGCATAATTTCTTTGTGCAAAATTGCTTTTTTAGATTATACCATTTTTTCTTAAATGCCTTCTAAAATTTTGCTGTTAGGAAGTATTTATTTCACATTTCCTTTACGATAAAGGAATTTCAGTACTGCCTAAAACCCAAAGCTTAGTGAGAGAGAGAGTGATTTATCTAAGAATGTGGTCATCACTGTGTTGAAATACAGAATTTGGCTGGGCCTTTCTATGAAGAATATTTCAGCATTTACTGAAACTACTGGTTTCCAGATAGTCTGACTTGACTACTAAACTAAAAGACATAGATACCTGATTAAAGAATGGTGGTGTGCTCTTTTGGCTGAAAATTTTACTTATGCTATTAGAAATAGAACTGTTCCCAGACAGAAATGTCAACACTATTGTAGGCTTACTGAAAACTCAGCTTATGGGTAGCAAAATTACAGTTGTGTTATGGGTACAACGTGGATTGAATATTTTCCTTTTATGCAATATGCAGTTACATGTTTTCTTCAGTCCACTGTCACTTTGCCACTCTTCAGAAATTACTACCTTAATCAATTTCTTAGGAAATTGATATCACTCAAAAATTAGTAAGTTACTAATAACCTTCCTAGCAGATAACATCATGACTGTTAATATGTATTTGACAAAATAGCAAAGAAATTGTATTACTATTTATATACTATTTGATATAAAACTTGTTAACATAAAATAGCATACTATTTATGGTTTATTTGGTAGATTTGCTTTTTCAGTCAGCACCTACCCCATTTGTTTTCTTTCCTTTTGATGTTAAAATAATAATTACACAATGTGTTTTTAAAAAGGTTCATCAAGATGTCTTTGAAAGTGAAAATAAAAATCAATTCAAAACTTCTCAAAATGGCTTTCCTCCAGTTGCTTCTATAATTCTGTGCCTCTTTATTTTGTGTTCATTTTCTTTTTTTAAAGATCTCCTTTAGGCTACCTTGCAGCATATTTTATGGATCAGTGATTCTGCTGATTGTTTTTTCTCACCAAGGTTGTTAGTGGGACCCATCTATCCCAGTCTCCAATTTTCACATATACTTTCATCTGTTTTACAAAACATAATCCTAATAACTGTGTATTTCCTGGGATCATCAACTAGAAAGTCTTGTTAGTTAGAATTGATTTTTTAAAAAAATATTATTACTCTGTTATTGATTATGCTAGTTCCACTTTATTAAAATTAATAATAGCTAATTCTTATTGACCATTTATTATGTTCCAGGTACTGTGGAAATTTACTGTAAATTTTATTTCATCCAATCCCTCTAATGCATTAAGTAGAAAGGGCTACTATTATTCCATTTATAGAAATGGTAAAAGTCAGTATAATCTCCACAATTACAGGTTAGTAAACATCAGAAATGAGAGCTGACCAAGAATCTCTTAATATGCAGACACTGATTTTCTAGCCACATTTTTATCTTCTTAACTGTACTGTGTAATTTCTTCTAAATAACTTGACCAAATCCATGCCATTCAATGCATTTAGTAAATTTATCTAGAAATTTACTTACCTACAAGTAGTTAAAACATAAAGAAACTAAATGAGTCTTGAAAAAAAATTATTAAACTCAGATATATTTGTTAGACAATTTGGTAAAATAGCTAATGAGAAGCAAATGAAACCAAATAGACTCAACTAATACTTTATATTTCTAAAACACAAATAATTGATATTTGATTAATATATTTGCTTAATTCACAATTAATTTCTACCATATTATATGTTAGAAATAATATAACCTCGATTTTAAAATGTTCTTCAGAATTCTAATCACTTTTTCCCTATCTTAATTTTTCATTAAGTCAAATAAGAAGTGTTTTAATTCATTAATATATCAAATAATCATTTATTCTGTGTATTCTATGCTATGCCAGCAAAGTAACACAAAGAGGAATTGTTTCTCTATGAGGATGAATATTCATCTTGGAAGGAGGTGGGTCTCAATAGAGGAACATGGAAGAAACAAAAGTTCAAATTAGCAGAGAAGGATACATTTTTCTCTCTTCATCTTGTGCAAGCTGAGTAGAAGAAAAAATAACCTGTGATGTCAGAGGATTTATAGTCCAGCAGCCAAGAATGAGAAGTATTCAGCTAATTGAGGGGGTCATAAAAGGATTCCCCAAAGATTTTGACATGGAAGGTGAAGCATGTGGATGAGGAATGAGCCAGATAGGTTGAGATTAGGTGATAGTTTGCTATAGAGAGAATAAGAAAAAGTGTACAGTTTGATTTGCTCAGGTGTTGAGTCTAAGAATGTTGGTTGGTCCGAGTCACATTAGGGAGAATTTTGTATTTTTTCAACACTTTTTTGATGTTACCTGATTGATACTAGGAAAAAACCTCACGATAATATGGCATCTACTCCATACATATCCAGTAAAATAATTTTTAAATAGTGCCATACAAATTACCATTGTTTTGCCAGACATGCCTCTATGTCTTAATATTCTTGGCAATATAATTCTGGCTTCAGACTCTATTGTTCCTTTCAACTTTATCAACAAAATTCAACATATTTAAGACTCTTAAACTCTAGGAGTGATTTTGTGTGTATATGATACTAGATTCCCTAGCAGGGCTCTAACTGCCCCTCCCCACTCTTGATTGCATTAGTTTTTCTATATTTGACATGGTTCTTCTCTTTTTCAATTTATTTGCTTTATTTTTCAATAACCCTTTCTTCAATTTGTATTTTAAATTAAGGTGCTCTCTTTTTTATAAAAGATAATGAACAAGAACTTTTGGAAAGTAATGTATTTGAGATGTTTTCCCCTTCAAAAATTGCTGTTCTTAGCACGGTGCTTGTGTCTGTAGCCTCAAAGGCTCAGGAGGCTCAAGCCGAAGGATCGTTTCAGCCCAGAAATTTGAGACCAGTTGGCAAAACAGTGAAACCCCTTCTCGATTAAAAAAAAATGCTATTTTTTAAATTGAACTGACAAAGTTAATCAGATTTTTAAAACTATTTTAATGACTCTAATAATGCTAAAAATCTCATTAATAATAAAAGAAAGACGTCAAGAACCCAATATATAGAGAACCTAATGCCAATAATAAGAAAGGTTTGTGTGTATGTGTGTGGTGGAGGGACAGGTGTGTTTATGAATGCTTGTTTGTATGGTAAATATTAAATCAATTATTAAATGAGGAAAAATATGTTGTATTCTTCTATAGTACAGTAAAACTCATACCTAAAAGCCAAACACACACATCAAGATCTACAGAAGTTTGTACAAAGAGTAACATAAAATCATGTAATGTAGCCTATTAATTATATCTCCAGGTGATAATCTATTCTGGTGGCCTCAATTATCTCAATTTTCTTGTTTCTAGTCACCATCTATAAAGCAGACATAAATTCAATTTGAATTTCATTTTAGGGTCAATGATAAATAGATAATATTCTCTGCTCTTACCTAAAGCCCATCCAGATTGATCACTTATGCACTATCTGAGACAACCCACTCCTTTTATTCTTAGGTGATTAGTGCTAGAAATATTTACTATTTCTGCATAAAGCTGTTGAGCCCTCGGTAGAGTAACCTTTCTGTTCTTCCATCTTACATCTGTAGTAAGTGGGAGATTTTAGCATATTCATCACTGAGCAGGCATTTGTGGGTGGGGACTGTCCTAGGAACTAGGAGTAAAATAATGAATAAAACATTATCTTTGCTCTCAAGTCTCTTACACTTTAGGTCAGATTTCTGAAGAGGTATTTTGTGCTTATGTCTGAGAACCACTTGCAATTGGATACATAGTGCAATATTCCAAAGGAGAGGATCCACAATTGCCACCACATAGCTCTTTTTATTTTCAAGATGGCCACAGATTCTTCTAAATCACAAGACAAAAGTAAAACAGTGTCGATGATTTATCTCCATATGATGATGTGGAGAATTTGTCAGTGCAGGTTCTGGAATGCATTAGAACTAAAATGTGGTAGGGCATCCAGAGAAGTGTATCTAGTTTATGATGGTTTGTGTAAGGGAGTGAAGAGAAAACCCAAAGCTTAAACTTCTATCAATGTCATAACAAAACTACCTCTGTTCATGCTTTGGTAATCTGTTATCTTCAAATGTGACTTCTCCTGTATTTTGATCATGTGGCATAGTTTTGAAAGTTGTAGAGTGAAGCATAATCTGTGCAACACAAAATATCTGCTCTATACTTTTTAAACTGTAATTTTCTTAACTAAGAATATAAGATACAAAAGTATCATAAGAATCACACAAGAAAAAAATATATTGCAAAGCACTTTTGATTTGTATACAAGATTAAAAATCAGTGATATTATTTGTATATTTGAGTTCATTTATGTCATTGTCATTTATTTGCCAAGACACTGTTCAGTGTTAAAAATGAACTTGTCAGTTAATTCATCATACACCAAGCATTAGTGAAGATATTCTGAATAAGTATCATTTTTGAGTATGGTTTTGCATGCACAAAGTTTCACAACTGTCCTTGCCATTTCTTTCATTTCTATATCCAGAAGACTATGTGAACTGAAGAGGTTTTATTTTTATTTGTACAGTTTTACAGTATCCTTAATATAACACTGAAATTAACAATCCTTTTTGCAGAAATTTTTCTCTTAAAACTCAATTTCCATTTTAAAATATTAGCAGATTAGCTGTTTTCTTCCCCAATAAATAGATACATAAATATAAAAGCACTAAAAGGGAATTTTACTTTGCTTTTATATCACCATCTGTTATATATTACATTTGATGTGTTGTGTTAACTGATACAAACTGTATACTGCCAGAATGAGTATTGTCTTTTGATACTTTTTAGTGAAACTTTCACAAATACACTGATTTTACTCAATAAATAAGTAGGGAAGAGTGATTTATAAATCATACACATGTATTTATATTTAGTCTGTAGTTTCTCTGTGAACTAAGATAAAATAAAAAGGCAACAGTATAAAGATAATTGTTTCTAGACAATTCTATAATAGTATGAATGTAAAATTTATGATTATTTTAATGAAAACAAAAGTGGGTAAACACCAAATAGACATTTTTTTCCTGATTATTATGATATGGGATGTTAATAATGGTAATGACTAAGAAATTATATTTGCTAAGTTTATATCCAAAATTTAGTCAATGTATAATTTTGAGCATGTAATAAAAATGTAAAATATATTAATGCAATATAATAAATGTTTCATATTTGAACATACACATGCCTACGATGACAGAAAAAGCATGGAAATTGTTTCCAAATAATTCTACATTTTATGTAATTGCCAAAATGGAATTAACATTTATGAACTCATTGTGGGAAATGTTGGAAAATGATATAAACTAACCAATTATGTTGTCCTTGAGAATTGTGTAATTTATTTGTAGAGCAGACGCATGAGCAGAAAAAAGACTTACCAAGTTAAGTATAATGCAATATACCAAAAGAAACAAGTTCTCAAAAAGCTTGAGCTATATTGAAGAAAATATTCAGAAAAGCATAGTTTACTTTGGGCTTTCTGTCTTACCATTTCTTTCCTCTTCATGCTGAATTTGGACATTTTGAGAAACAAACTGATTTGAGCCATAACCTATTCCTTTCCATTCCTTGTACTCAGAAAGTAGCAGAAAAGTAAAATGAGTATGTAGTGTTATATTCTGGTTCTGCCACTTATTTGCAGTTATCCTGAGGAAATCAGCTAATTTTATGGTCCTTACATGCCTTTTTCCTATTCCGTTCCTCATTTCCATTCTATTTCCAAATAGGAACAAATAAAGTCCACTAATTCCATCTCTCCTATGCTTCACATATATAAATGGAACTTCCAATATGGTGATCTTAGAACTTGGCCAAAACTTTTTTTGAAATTCTTGAACATGAATGGGCTTGCCACTGCTTTAACCCATATACAACTGCAGAAATGACTTTTAAGACTAAAAGGTAATGCAGATTTGACATACTTTTGCAAAACATTGAACTACCATGAAAGAAGCTCAAATACCCTGAGGCTGCCATTCTGAAGAACTCATATGTAGGCTCTCTGCCAACTGATTCAAGCCTTCCGTCCAACTCAACCAAGGTGCCAAACATCATGGTGAAGAATTTGCCTTAGGAGTGGATCCTCTAGCATTATTTCTCTAAGTTCCATGGAAACCAAGTTACCTGAAAGTGAGATTCTACTATAAGAAATATCTAAAACTATATGACACTGAGTTTGTGACCACATGACAAGGAGAATGTGGTAGAGTTTTGAAGACACTGTAAACAGAAGCCTGATAGGCCTCCAGAAGGTTGTTAATGACAACTTCAAGTAAGAAAAATGTTGCAAAAACTGCAAGAAAGGAGACTCATAATGTATTACACTACAGTTAGCAAATATTTACCTGCATTACATGGAAAGTAAAAAATGTATCTGTTGAACCATCAGAAACCGCCTAAGGAAAGTGAGTGTCATTGGTAGAGGCAGAACTGGTGTCTTCTGGCTGCATGTTATGTGATACGAATCAGAGATAGGGTAAGGATGAAATTCTCCAATTTTCAAGAAAAATTTAGGGAAAAATTTAAAGGTAATTAAACGTGCTGTGTTCAAAAATAAAGCTAACTTTCATCCGAAATCTGTCCTAGGATAATACTCTTTTAAAGATGATTTAAATAAGAGAAACAACACATTCAACACAGGGGAGAAAGTCATTGAAGATCAAATTAGACTCAGGGTCACAGAAATTCTGCCATCTTTAACATATGCTTTATTTGGTTTCCCTAGGCATGACTATACTAGCAAAGTGAAAAAGAGAAATAATATGAGGGATATCACCAGGGAGAACTATGGCTCAGAAGAGGGGGTGAAATACATATATGTGTGTGTATTCCATTGGCTAAATGTAAGTGATATAGCCATTCCTAAGAGTTCCAGAAATTAGAAGTATTATCTAGCTCTGTGCCTAGAATGAAAGCAGAAGTGCTTTTAGATGGCTACCTTTGGATTTCTGTAAAAAGAGAAACCCTTTTCGAAGTCATCTTAAGAATTTATATTTTCCAAAGTTGGCCACAATCGTGTTTATTCCCAAATGCACTTCCACAATGTGACATTGCCATGCTTTCGTGAAGAAACAACATTTGATTTTACCAGGCCTTGAATATAAGCAGGCTATCGGGGCAGCTTTAACAAATAGAGCAGGGGAAAAGTAGCACCTTGCCAGTTCTAGGAAACTTTGATTAATCCTCCATCAATCTTGAAGCTTCACAGATTTTGGAATGTTGATGCTTGAAATGTTCCCCACTGGGACATGGGTACCATCCTGTTTGAAGTCCAAGTCACCTTGAGAGACCACATGTAGATATTCTGCCAAAAAGCCACAGCTGACCTCCCAGCTGACCTGCTAGCATCAACTACCATGACAGTGACCCTTCTTTGTGACTCTAGCTATAGCTTCTCCTGACTGTAATAGATGAGGTATCTGAATAAGAATCACTTAGTTAAGCCCAGACAAACTACAGAAATAAAAAGCTAATAATAAACGATTGCTTTATGCTGCTACATATTGGGTTGCTTGGTACGCAAGAATAGATAACTGGAAGAAAAGTTGGTTTCTGGATTTGAAGTTCTATTATAAAAATTACCCTCAACATATGACATTAGTATTAGTAATGGGCAATGGGCAAAAGCATGGAGGCCTGAGGAGACAAAAGAAATGTAAGAAAATATTTTACTGTTGGCTGGAGGAAAACATGACCTATATTATATAATATTGGAAGGTGTAACAAAACAGCCTGCAACAGTTCCAATAACATGGAAAATAGAAAATACATTTAAGAAACTGCTGGCTGTAGTTAAGAAGATGGTCAAAATAGTAGCTCTCATCCCATATTCTCTTCTGCAATGTGCCTTTATCACTCCTCTATTAAGATATAGATTTTGTCTGTCAACTCTCTTGAATCTGACAAGGTTTATGACTGCTTTGACCAATGAAATATGGCAGAAGTGACAATGTGGTAATTCAGAGAGTAGCTTCTGATTTGCCCAGTAGCTTCATTTTTCTGCTTCTGGAGACTCTTGTTCTTGGCATGTTCCCTCCCAGAACACAGCTGCCATGTTTTGAGAGCCCAGTCACATGGAGAGGCCATGTGTAGGATCCAGTAAACAGCCCCATCCAAGGGTAAATATCAATTGTGGATATTCTTAGCAGACCATCTGGCATGTCCAGACCAGTTGAGTATTCAAGGGATTCCAGCCTCGGATGCAATATGTTTGCAATTTCATGAGCAACCCAAGCAAGTACCACCAGCTGTGCCAAGTTAACCTATGAAACCCTTCAAGATAATAATAAATTGTCATTTAAGCCACCAAGATGTGACATGGTTTGTTATGAATAAGGTGGGGCCACCACTGCTGCCCGGGACCCAAGAGACAGAGTATCAAGCCACAGAAGATTTCTGGAATAATTCGAGTCTTACTATCTAATGGAATTTGCTCTGCTTGGCTACGAACTTGCTTTAGAGCAGTGCTCCCTTTATTTTTCCCATTTCTTCCTCTTCTAAGGGGGGATGCCTACCCTTTGCCAGTCCCATCATTGTATTTTATAAGCAGGTAACTTGTTTTTGACTTTTATAGGTTCATAGATAGAAAACAATTTTGCCCCAAGAGTATACCCAGAGTGTCACCTATCTGATCCAGATAAGATTTAGATTATTTTGAGTTGATGTTTAGAAGAGATTTGGGATTTGGAGTTAATGCTGGAATGTGTTGGAGGGATATTGAGATGAAGTGAATATATTTTGCATGAGAGACAGATGTGAAATTTTAGAGCAGACTACACTGGGCTTAATAATTATCTCCAAAAATTCATGCCTACCCTGAACCTCAGAATTTGATCTTATTGGAAATAGAATCTTTGTAGTGATAATTAGTTAAGGTGAAGCCATAGAGGATTAGGGTAGGCCTGAAATTCAATTATTTGGCATCATTGTAAAAAGAGTACAAGAAACAGAAACACAGAGAAAATAATATGCAAAGACAGAGGCAGAGAGTGGAGCACAGCCAGGAGCTAAGAAATGGCAAGGATTTACTGGTGCCACCGGAAGCTGGGAAGAGGAAAGGAATGATTTTTCCATACACCATTCAGAGAGAGCATGAACCTGGGGACATCTTCATTTCACACCTCTAGCCTGCAGGATCATGTAAAAATAAATTTCCATTGTTTTAAAGCACCCAGTTTGTGGTTATTTGTTACAGCATCACTAAGAAAGTAATACCAAGCATTATAATATTTGAGAAAAATATATTTGTCATGCTATTTCCACTCATTTCAGTGTCGAGAAACAAGGATGACGCTACAGGGTAATGAGCGAGTAGATTATTGCTTCTCAGGGCAGGATATGATGCCTATTGAATGTATAGAAAAGAGGTAGTGAAGTGTTGTCAGGTTCCAGGGGAGGTTGTGTCCTTTCTCACAAGTCAGGACAAGAGAAATACTTCCAACAGAAGTTTTTTGGCAAGTGGAATATCTTTGCCATCACCTGCACTCATGTTCTGTTCCTTCACATTGCCCTGGAAAAATGACTATATGATTCTCTATATTTTAAATACATTTTTGCCTAAATTCAAACTAATATACTATAAACAATTGTATCAGATCTATTTTTAAGCCATATATTTTTAGTTAATTTAAAAACATTGTAACACAAATCACCTTTTTACAAAGATGCTGTGTTATTTAACTCTTGCACAATAATGCTTATTAATATCTCCCTCCTCCAAATCGACTGGCATGCAATAGTAAGCTTTTATCATCTTTTTTTCATAGCTCTCCAGGTCAGCTGGTATGGTTCTGCTTCAGGTCACAGATTTGCAGGTTAGCTGGAAATTTCTGTGAACTCAGCTGGCCTCAGCTCAGCTCAGCTGGGCTTGGCTTCAGGCTTCAGGAATAGTAGCTGTCTGGAGTATTTCTTGCCATGTTGTAGTAGCAGAAGCACAAAAGCACTAATCTAAATATCCATACATATTTCATGCTGATACTTTCATCTCATTGGCTAAACCAAGTTACATGGCTTAGCTGAAATTCATGGTCGAGTAAAGTAGAAGTGTACTCCACTTAAAATGAAAATGCTCCAAGTGTGCAGTTCATACTATTACTAATGGGAAATTAAGAGTTGGGAATAAAATTCAACCCCCCACAATGCTAGAGATAAATGGAGTTCAGGCCATCAAGGGGATTTATTGTGAGATTCCCCAGTTAGGAATCTGACTGCCACAAATTTTTCAGATTCTATCAGCACAATATCATCAGCATGGTAGATGATTGGCACATTTTGAGAAATTGCCATATTAGAGATTTGACATATCTTTTATGTAAAATGGAAAGGAGCCATAGCATCCCAGACAAGGGGAAACATTGCATCTGGCTGTACGGTGGCTTTGTACTTTGTCGACCTCACTAAGTTGGAACTACATTTTCTAGAATCCCTTTCTCTGAACACTTCTGAAGTAGGGTTTACAACATGGAAAAATCGAGCAAGATTTAGAGGCAGTAGTGAATACTTAACAGCTCGCTTCCCAGAAAATAAAAGTTCTGATTGGAATTTGCCAATTTCCATGATGAAAAGTCTCTCACCTTCGGCAGTTTTCACATACCACTGAGATGTTCACTGTCACAACAAATTCTGGAAATTAACAATTGGCTCCCATGGACTACTATGACCCAACTCTGTATTTCCACTAGACATATGTGTTTTTTAGCTTTTCCTTCTACCTTACGTTTTCCTTGAAGATTTCATAATGTTGTGGATTTCAGTTTTCCTTGCTCTCTGCCATTTTATATTCAGATTTCCTTTCTGATTAATGAACCAAAAAAACATGAACACAGCTTAACTATGGTGTCTTAAATTATAATATGCAATAGCCTTTTAGAGAATTCTCCACCAGCCCCCATAATTGCATAGGTTAATTCCTATAATAAATCCTTTATTTTTTATACCTGTCTTGGCTTCTTTGTTCAATTTCTACTAGTGTAGTATACTTTATTTCTCATAATACATATGAAATATTTGCTAAACTGATAACCATATACTAGGAGCCAAAGACCATATTAATTTATAGGAAGTCTATCACTGGAATAACAGTTATAATTGCCTGATTAACAATTAGCACTGACGGATTAAGAAGTTAAAAATTTCACTCCTGAATGTTTCAAGTAATTGAGGCAAGAATATACAAGGTAAATAGCAAAAGATTCAATGTCTTTTATTTAGTCCCACAACCAAAATAATTCTAATTATATGCTAGGATTCTTCAAGGAGCAGAATATAATTTACTTTTTATACTATAGAGGTAACAGACATGTCTAGGTAAAGGATTTTACTATTAAATCAAACTACATTTGTGATCAATAATATAATACCTCATAATACCATATTCTGCCTCATGAACAGCAGCGGTATCCAAATTTCTGTGTGATTCAAGTAAGTTCAGAAGTAAATATTCCCTTAAAATATGTAGTTATTTTGCTTGTCCAAAAGGTACAGCCTCTCGTATTAATAATCATAAGACACTCTGGGCAAGGATAAGAGGATAGTTTAAATATGCACTTGTGATTTTATAGCAGAAATAGTCCTCAAAGGAACCTAGTCTGTGAAGCAACTCAAGCATGAAAATTATAGTTGGAATCATTTCAGAGTGTCTCAAATCATAGCTATGATCTCAGGAACACATTTTTCTTTCTTTTGCCTTTTATTGCTAGTGGGGTGTTCATACAAATTATTTATCCACATCTAGAGACTTCTGAGGTTTGGACTACTTTTGTATCTGTGATTACTGTGTATTTCTAGCTGCTTATGATAATTAAAATTACTCAGTATTTGTTGGTGATTGCATGATTCCATCTGGTCTCTGCTTTCACTATGCTATACACTTAGATATCAAAAGCACCTGTTAGATTGCATAATAATAAATCAAGGATGAACTCTAGAATGCCTTCTTAGTTTTATCTTACATGAACTGCCAATTATATTTAGGGGGAACTGGAAGTTTGGAGGTTTCTAAGTCTTATTCTAAGATATTCTCACTCCGGATGCATATCATGGGTTAGTATGCCCATTCTGTAACAGGAACTAGAAGATCACTGTATTTTACTCCATCACCACATTACTGGACCATTTACCTGCTCCTGGCCACCTGTTTTGAGCAATCATTCTCTGGTAACAATTTTTGCATGCTTAGAAGTGATCTCAAGTAATGAGGGACTGTGTTAAAGAAACTTCTCTTCCCAGGTCCGCTAGGGGAGGAGTTTCAAGTGCAGGAATTTCCCGGCTCCCCGCCTGAGAGGCACTGGGGTGCTTGGAGCACCTCTTCCATGTGGGCCAGGTAAAATTCTTTGTCTTATCTTCCATGGGAAAGCCAGGTGGGACTGTTTTGTCCCAATTTCCCACAGAAAGCTCTGGGTGGAGGGGATTCTGTAACTCAGGATGTAGAACAAGCAGCCAATCCGGTATCAGAGTCAAAGATCAATCACTCCAGAGGAAGTTTGAAAGAACTCCTCTCATTGGACAAGAACATGAATGGGGCGGGAATAACTCACGGGTTAAAACTTCGGCTTCTCTCTCTCCCTCTCTTTCCCTCCTTCCCTCTCCCCTCTCCTCCTCTCTCCCCCTCCTCTCTCTCTCCTCTCTGTCTCTCCTTTCTCCCCGTCCTCTCTCTCCTCTCTCTCTCCCTCTCTCTCCTCTTTCTCCAACTGGGTACCATTGTACCAGTAACAATAATAAAAATGCCTACTCTAAGCATAAGGAGCTTTTTGGAATTATGTAAATTATTTAACACAATTTAAGGGGAAAATAATCTATTCTTAAAGAGGGAATGAGCTTGTATGCAGAATGTAGTACACGTCTTTTTAGTATACCACTGTAGATATAGACTATTCACTTGTTCAGTGTGTACCTTACCTTAAACTGAAAGGGTAGAGCATCTATTTAGCCTAGCTTTGTCAGATGCACAAAATTTGGCAGAGTTTTCTGACAAGCTGATTAATGTTGCAATAAGGAATATATCCAATGAAAGTATGACTGTTGTCAAACCAAGACAGGAGTTATTACTAAAATTAAATAAATGGATGCCAAATGGGTAAAAACAAAAGTCGTCTACTATATAACGTAAAGATGGTGTCACAAAGAGAGCAGAGTCTTAGGAATAAGAATGTATCAGTGGTGGGAGGCTTAGAATGACTGGCTCCATTTTGCCCTGAACCCCCCGACCACCACCATTGTGGTAATATCCTTTATCTAAAAAGCTTGTGCTTACCTTTGCATGCAGATCAGCTAATTATAGGAGGGATTGAGCTTGTAGTTTAACAATCAAACTTATGGATACTAGATTTTCCAGGATGCTACTGTCATGAATGCCTTTCTAAATCTTTTTTCTATTTTCCTAAACAATGGAAAGCTAGAATCCTGTTTCTAGACATGGTTGTCAGCAAAACTGTGGTTTGAATTTTGTTAAAATTATGCAGTCACATGACATCTGGAAAGTAGAGAAGAAATAAGCTTCTCCTCTGGCCTGAAGGGTAGATGTGTGGATATGTGACACAACTGATGTGTATACGATTTCTCAGTAAAGCTTCTGTAAATCAACGCTTATCATTGGTGGGTTGCGGAAGGTACCTGGGATTGCTGATGACAATTTACTGTGCTTCTGCTACTTTCCAATTTCTCAAAAACAATCGTCATCAGACTAGAAGGTTATGCTTGTTTCAAATGTTTCTCTGATGACAAATCTGAAGATCTGTATGTAGTTCAAAAAATCAATGATAAAAGCTAAAATAGGAAGGTCTGGTTTATCTATAACAGATAAATCTGAGGCTCAGGAAATCTTGACTTCTTTGACACACGAATAAAGCAAACAAATAAGGCAAGACAATTCTGCTTTTGCCAGCACCAAATACACGTTACTGGCCTTTTTTGGTTGCTTCTTGATAGTCTCCTCTCTTGCTTTCAAAACATAATCCCCTTTATCCCTTAGGCTTTGAGCTGAGGTTTAGATCAAAGATGCTATATCTTCTTTTTTCAGTCTGTGTGATAGGACTGGTTTTCAAAAACATTTTTTAAATGTATTTTATAACAAATGGTAAATTACTGTTAACTGTTAATTCAATCACTTTGATACACAGCCTGTTGCTTTTATACTTTTAAAGTGTTTCTACTGGTGTTGGATACTACTCACAAAATAATGATCAGCAGGAGCATATATTTGCTTGTTGCCTGTATTTTAGCCATCTAGGTTACCTACAATATAGTTATATGATATAGATGCACCGTCAACCTAAATAAGCAACAAAGAGAGATTCTCTAAAATAAAATAATCTTTAGGCATAGGATATTGTAATGGGAATACGTATGTTATAGTAAATTATGCACATATTCAGGGAGGTAAAAGAGACAAAGGCTTTGAAAGAAAAAATAGAGAGGATTACATAATTATTCTGAAATAATTACCCTTGGCTGTAAGGATCAGTAACAAGAGCGATGTCCGTCTGAGTTTGGAAGAGCAGTTGCTGGGCAGATGTCCTCAGAAGTATTTTTTTGTGAAAGTGTTGTGATGACTTTTGTGCAAGTGTACAGTTTTTCTAGTCTTTTGTGATTGCTTCTATTATCAGAAATTTATGCATGACAATTATCTTCATGGGCTTCTGTGGCTCTATTTGACAGTTTTTTGTTTTTTGTTTTAATACAAGTGACTCCATTTTGAGTCTCATAATGTTTACTTCACAATGAACTGTGATTTATATTTAGAGAAATAATTAAGCTGCAATATACTGCTTTTTTGGTCTTAATTATCTTTTACTTTACAAAATATGTTTAAAGATTTACTCTTTCATTGAACTAAATGTTTTGATTTCTGGCCAAAATAAATAATCATAAATATTATTGCCTCCTATATTTTCTGGAATAAGTTTTTTTGATCTATTGTACAGCATAATGGCTATAGTTAATAATAATGGTGTATTTCAAAATTGCTAAAATACTAGACTTTAAATCTTCTTGCCACAAAAAATTATAGTCTATAAAATTATGGATATGTTGATTACCTTGATTTAATCATTCTTCAATGTATGCATATATTAAAATTTCTCATTGTACCCCGTAAATACATACAATTACTATTGGTCTATTTAAAATAAAAATAAAAGGAAATAAAATAATTTCCTAGGGAAGATTGTATATCATTCTTTCTCATAAAGGACCCCCTATGAGGTAGCAATCATGTCCATTTGAATGAGATCTTGAACTGGTCCTTCATGCTTTTGTTATTTCAAGCTTAAATTACTGTAGTCCCCTGCTGGCTTCGGGCCCAAGAGGAAACTGCATCAACTCCAGCTGGTGCAGGATGTTGCTGTGAAGCTCATCTTGCAAAAAACATTAGTCTGAATATATTTTCATGTCCCTTTCTAATTTTATCCAGATAATAGATTATATAATATATTAATTATAAAATAATTTCCTTTGCTATAAAAATTTTAGTGACATTGGCTCAGAGACTCTTTGTTCAAGTTTTTTTTTTTTATAAATGTATTCTGAAACAAACTTTCTGTTAACCTCAAGCTTAGCTTATAATCATCTCCTAATAAAAGCCTTGTAAAGTACCTTTGTACCTTTATTTATACAATTCTTCAATAAATGTGTATTTTGTTATTTTATAGATATAGATACATATTTCTTCACAAAGTTATATCTTCAGCTTTTGAAAACATAAAAAATAATTTAAAAATTGTTTTAAGGTTATAGCTCTTACATTAACAAAGTTTTCTAAGTTGTCAGAAAGTATGTTTCATAAAACTGTGACTGCAATACTATTACACAGCACAATATATATTCTATATTTAAGTGTTTGGTTTAATGGCCAAAAAACAGATCAAATTTTCTGATTTTAATGTGAGAACTGGTTCATTTCTGTGAGTAGTTTTTTTGCTTTTGGTTTTAATACAAGTGACTCCATTTTGTATTACCTCCATGCTTCAGGTAAGCTTAATATCACAGTATTCCTCTTCAGAAAAAAAAAGTATATATATATAAAAGCTAAGGTTACATGGATTTATAGGATAGTAGTGGGACCTTCATAACATTTATATTTTAAAACAGTAGATGAAAAGTTTAACTTATTGTAACATAAAGCAATTTGTTATGTATGCTATAAAATACTGTACACACAATATAACACAATAAAAGAGAAAGATGAAGTTCAGTTCAAATTATATGCAGGATCTGGCTGAATCTTAGAAGATAGGAAATTTTTTACAGGCCAGAAAAACAGTAGGGAAAAGGCAACAGAATGAGGGAACAATGAAATGGGTAAAGAAACAGAGGAAGAAATATCTGAGAAATAGGGAGTCACACAGTTTAACTTTCCTCCTGAAAGTGGGGGAAGAAAAAATACATTTGGAGTAAAAATAATATTATAAAATCCTTGAAAATCTACTCAAATAAATTCAGAGAAAGTTTGTGAAGAGGGTGGTGGTATAATTACTATAAGGTCCTAAAAGAGTAAATTACTGATGAATGAGTAATAAAAAAAGCATGTGTTAGAGCCAGCACAGTACAAAAGGACAAGAATAAAAATACAATAGCAATAGCCTACATATTTAAAGGTGCATTTTTTTTTTAGGGAAACTAATGCATACATGTTAAGAACTGTCTATAAGTTTTTAATTAATAATTATCATTAGAAATCATTGTTACCCCTATTTTATTAGATAATCAAACTGAGCATCAGAAAGCTTTGCCGATACCTGGCCCACCTTCACTTACCTTAATAATAAGTCTCAGGACCTGAAGCTAAATTCAGGCCAGTCTAACTTTGTCTAAATGATGTCTATGAAATTATTCTCTGTCTAAATTCAAAAAGATGTATAATAAATTCCTGTACTTTTTCTTAGAAATTATTATTTTTCCTCTTTAAAATATCATTGTTGTTTTTATAAAATATTCTTTATGTCATATTAGTTTTAGATACTAAGCAGAAAAACAAATTCCAGTAAAGAACACGTAAACACTTAAGCTGAAGAACACATAAACACTTAAGCTCTGTTTACATCACTTAGCTAATAGCTCTCAGCACTGGGCAGGGAAAAAAAAAAGTCTTTCTAAATCCAAGGCATTTAAAAATATCAATCCTTTTTTTAAATAAGATATATTATGCTCTCATACACTTCTCTGTCCATTTTTATGGTCTTCATTTTAAAGACAGTTACAAACATAATATATATCTATCATTATAGAATATGATTTTATACAGAATTACATTTACCCATCTTCATACCTGTGAAATGTTTATTTTACATACTTTTTCAAGACTTTTTCTGGCTGAATTCAGCACACGAAAGAATTTCTTCTCCTACCTTTTGAAAAGCAGCTTCTAATAAGTCCTTGCGTTGGGGAGTAAGGATTTCACATAATTTATAAACTAAAGCTTGAGGATGTGTTGCAGTACAAATCTTATCTAGCAGAACTAATGAGATATTGACCACTTCCTCCATGCTACCCAGTGCTTTTATTTTGCACCCTACCTGTTGATAATGCTAACCATTGGGGAGTTTATCCCCCAAAGGGGGAACTGGCAAATCCTATCATAAAGAAAACTTTGTATTTAATGGTCGTATCAAATCAATATTTGCATAGTAAAGAGCATTATTGCTGCATAACAACTTGAGAGTGTGTTTTTATTTTTATTTTTTATTTATTTTTTAAATTTTCTTTGACTCTGTTACTTTTTAATAAAAAAATTGTTTCTAATAAATTGATAATGCATTCAATTACTGGAAAATGTCAACTAAAATTACCAGGTTACTAACATGTGAAAATCCCCAGTAATTTAATAATTTGTTAACTAATGTTAACTAGTTTTATAGCACTTCGTTTTTTGGCGAAGGCCAAGTTTCTTTTCATGGGAAATTATTTATATGTATTTAAATTCTACTATAATTAAAGATATTTTTAATGAGAAATTTTGTAATGGAATTATTTTCTGTTCATAAATTAGTAGCACTGTTTTAAAGACAGAGTTTACTCTAAAACAGGTTTTATTAACTTTTTTATACTCTAAAATATGTTTTCATTAATCTAGTTTTGTTTTGTTTGTTTGCTCATTTGTTTAAGTAGGTATGTTACAGTAGATAGCTTGTCAGACGTTAGCAGGGCAGGAGAGCCTCCCCCCAGCCACCTGCCACCCGGAATGTCAGGCAACCATCAGGTGATGGTCAGGTGGTTCTAAAACTGTCTTTCTAAAATAATAATTGCTGGCAGCTGGTGTCAGAGAAAGGCAGTTTTATAATAGAAACACCTGAAGTTGGTGATCAGCAGCTTTCTGATGAGATTTCTGGAGTTGGGTGAGTGGGCCCCGAGCATGCACACTAACAGGCAAAATGGCAGAGTTTAATTGGTATATGACTTTCCTCTAGAAAGACTGGACTAGTACAGCAAGGACACCTTCAGTGAGCATGTGTACAATTTCAGTAAACACACTACACATGCGGCCCCTCCCAAGTGCTGGCAGGTGACTGTGCATGCAGACAGCCCACCCCAAGGGAAGAATCAGGGGAGAAGGGACCCAACCCTCAGGAAGTATGCCAACCTATAAAATCCAAGTCATAAGTCAAAAGGTGCACTTGACCATCTCAAGTCATCAATTTGGTCTTCTTTCAAGGGTACTTCCTTTCCTTCCTGTTCTAATACTTTTTAACAAACATTCACTCCTGCTCTAACATTTGCCTCTGTCTCTCACTTTTCTTATGTCCCTTGGTAGAATCCCTTCTTCTGAGGAAGCAAGAAGGAATTCGACCTTTCTGCACATTGCTGCCAACACCTGCAGATAAGCCACTGCTAACAGGTACTTTTATAATATTAACAAGAAATTCAGAAGGCCATTGAGCTGACATGTTCTAGTGCCTTACTGTGCTCCTACATAAGCAAACCAAAGTGCAACTCAATGTAGACAGTAAAGTAAAACATAAGCTTAACAAGCCAGAAGCCACCAAACTAACCTCTAACTAAAGATTTTGCACTTTAACCACTCAAATATATTTTATTTGTCTTGCTTCCGTGAACATATTATAGAATTTTCCCTTTGCATCCTCTCAGAAAAGCCCAAATGCTTACCATCTGGTCCTGCCCAATTCATGAGCTTTCTGCTCAAATAAACTCTAAAATTTGAACGTGCCTAAGTTTATCTTTTAGCAAGAACAGCTAAGGACTTCCATTGGTGCCATTTATGCTGTCTACTTTTCAACCCAGTAAAGACTGTACTTCAGTTTTAAAATTTGACATTATTGAAATTTAGATGTATGCATTTGTTGCAATAACCTAAACAAAGTAGGACTGTGAGAAACACATATACCTTTTTGGTTTGTTTGTTTGTTCCTTTAAGTTTATTACTCTGCATTCAGAGCAACAATTTTAGAATCTGATATAAACTCAATTTGTATAGTTACTCTTCTTAAAATTTGTCCATTCTTATTTAGGTTATTTATGAAAACATCTAGCTTTATAAATCGAGGCCATATAAAAGCCATTTACTGAAAATTTATTTCACTATAAGCATTTATGGGGCAGAGAGAAGTATAATGAAATTCATTACATTGGAATTTTGTGACTAGAATTTACTTTTTTTCATTAATTTTATTTAAGAAAGAAAAAATTAATGATAGGAAAATAAAATTACATGAGGAATATTTCACATACCTGAGAGGATATTCAAATTCAAGTAACTCCTTCTTATTAAGTGCAAATATAATGTTAATGAAGTGTATCTATTCATTAGAAAAGGACCTGGAGGACCTCCACTTGACTACGCTTTGTTAGCAATTATTTAGAATAGACAAATATACTATTGATAACACTGCATTGTTTCAAAAATTCCATAATTTTAGTTACATTTTAAATTCAGACTGGCTGATCTATGTTCTAATTTGAAGTTTTTAGCCTACTATAAGTAGGTTGCTAATCTGACAATTTCTATTGGAAATACAGTTGTCACTTACTGGAAATTAAAAATCTCTCTTGCTGATGTTTCCCTCAATTTGACTATATTTTAAGCAGGATTATTCCTGAGTTTAGTTGCTCATCTCCCTTTTTTTGGAACTTTGTCTTTAAAAAACTTAGAAATTATTAATCTGCTGCTTTGAGACATATGTGTCTTTTGTTAAAAACCTCTTGCCAGTTTTACAACCCCAAAATGTCTTTCTCAAGAACCTGGGAGCAATCCCTTTGAAATGTAATCATCAAGGAAGAGAAATCCTCTATTTCATAGTCTCTGTGGGAAGGGTAAGAGGCTAACCTCTGTAAGTACACAACAGCAAATATAGATGGCTTAACGGCAGGGAAGAAATAACTGCAAACTCAGAAAATAACTCAATATACACCATATAGCCCATCGAGAGGTTTCCCCTCAAACATTTCCTAGTCTTCCACTAGTTCATTTCAATGTTGCCAAGTACACATCCAACAAAAGTCTAATACCCGAAATTGATAAGGAACTTAAATCAACAGGTGAAAACCAAACAGTCCCAATGAAAAATGTGCAAAGGACATGAACAAACACTTCTCAAAAGAAGACATACATGTCGCCAACAAGCATATGAAAAAATGCTCAATCTCATGAATCATTAGGAAAATGCAAACCAAAACCACAATGAGATACCACCTTATGCCAGTCAGAATGGCTATTATTAAAAAGTCAAAAATTAATAGGTGCTGGGTATGATATTCTGAGCCCTGACACAATCTGGTATCAAGTACAAAATTGCAATTTTTTCAAAGGGGACGTCCTAGGGGTTAAAGTTAGTGTATGGTACCACTGTCATGTAACTACACACTCAAGAATGAGTTTAACAAAAATAATTTATAGAAATACTCAACCTATGAATGATGCAGTGTACACTTTTGGTTGGGACCTGGGTCAAGGATATTGAAAGCAACCTGACGATAGCAAGGATGCACTAGCATTGGTCCTTTCAGGAGATTACAGGTGGTAGCAATGCTTCAGGTAGGATGACCCAAGTAGAACAAGAATCTATCTCTACAAAAAGAAAAATATCTGGTTTTTGAGAAGGTGAGGAAGAGATATATTATTTATTAGTTTATTCATACTGCCCAGCATAGTACCTGATAAGCCCTTAGCAAATGTTGCATTGAAGGGAATCAACTTAAATCTCTGTCTGTTTCACAGTGTGAGATGGAGAAAGTAACCTGAAATCTCTGAACCTCAGTTATGTTCCCTATAATGTGAGCACATAATGCCTGTGGACCTGCCTGGCAAAATTTAAAGCAAATTATAAATGAAAGGAGTGAAAAATGAAGCTTCTTTGCACCTAAATTATTTCTAGTTATTAATATTTTCATTATTAAAGAGCAATGCCAATTTATCATAACACATTCAATAAAATAGATCATCCAATTTATAAGAATATATATTACTCATGGAATTCAACAAAACTCCTTAATTTATCCAAGAAAAATGTAGGGAATAAAACATTTTATTTTTCTTTAGTTAATCTCTTTGTGTACAATCTTCCTCTTCACACATTACAGGGCCATGTCCAAAGGCTTCAACCTTGCATATAGAACCTGCCTCTCTTTATATCTTCTTCCCTCTTCTATGCTACACATAGACCAGCAGATGTAGTGACCTACCTCTTGCTGAGTCATCCTCACTTCCCTGGGTTGCAATGTTCTTTCTTAACCTGTGAGCATTTGAGTGTGCTATCAGTTTAGAATTCTCTCTCTGCTCTCCTGTGACTTACATCTTTGTACTATTTCAGGCAAAGACAGTTTGCCTTATGACCATCTCATAGAGCTTTCTATGAGCTTTGTGTGCTGCAAAGTATTTGTGGAGGGACTGTAAATATGGAAACAGCCATTGAGAACACCTAAAATAAGTTCACATATGGTAACATGACATAATTTTACATCTCACATTAGCTAACTGTATAGATACATTTTTAATCTTTATGTATCTAACTGTATCTTCATTCCATAGAAAATATGCAGCGACAAGACAGTGCCTTTCTTTTCTAGATCAGTAATTCTTATATAGTATTTCATAGGCTATTACAGGCATTAACATAAAAAAACCTAGGGTTATATATGTTTGTTAAAGGCTGTGTCAAATGAAATTTTATTTTTAAACTCCAGACAGTATATGTGATGTACTTTGGGAACGCTAAGATAGTTCTCCATTAAGCAGTATTCTCAAACTTTTTTGAACACATGACCATATACATAGAAATAATATCTTGCAGATGTACTGATGTAGACATTCCAATTTGCCTTTATAGCCGAAATAAACAAAATGTTTTCAGTAGTTCTGCCCTGAGAAATATTCCCCCCAAAATATCATATCTTCAAAGATATGCCAATGCACAAAAGTCTAGTTAGAATTTAGTGTAGAGCTCTTGAATTAAATTTTTTCTGTTAAAGTATCATTATCTAAGAGAGTGACCCTAGTTTATGCCTTACTAATTGCTTATACTTGATATTAAATCTTTCTCTGAAAGTTAATGTTGAAAATCATTAGAAGAGTTATGAAAACTTTAAGCATTTGAGATGCAGTTATTCTAATAACAATAGTCTGGCAAAAAAGAAGGGTCAAAATACTACTACTTGAACATTTTTCTAAGAGTCGAAATGTTACAACAGTGGAAAATTGCAAGGGAACTAGCTAGTCTTGCCATCACACCTTCCTAAGAAATTGCTATTTGTAATCTGCGTCAAGAATGAACTCATTTAGAGTTAACCATTATCCAAAATCTATTTACAAGTTAAGGGCTCTCGAAGCCTCCAGCTATGGAATCATGACAGTATAATAGATGGTGTGCATTGCCTTTGGAAAAATGAAGGTTACTTACCTATAAGCCTGTTTTTCTGACTATGTATCATTACATTTCAGCCATTAGAAAGCCACTCACTGCCCAGAGCAGTTAACTTGCTGATTAGTTTCAGATTATTATATTTCCGTGGGAATACTGATTGATTCTTAGCATTTTTTTTTTCTTCTCTCAAGATGCCTGCAGGAAGATTTGTATGCTAGGGGTATTTTTTGTTGTTATCTTCTGCCGGCAGGGGGAGGTTTGTAGTTTTCTTTCAAATATGTGCCTTTGCCAGGAGGCCCAACTGTGTTCCAATGGCAGTGGCAATGATAATATGTTCTAAGAAAGAATTCCAGAGTGCCCTTCTAATGTGTCTTACATGTAGCATAGCATATTAACATTTCCCAGCAATGTTCTGACAAATTTGGCACTATCATTGAAATAGCGATGATATATACATATAGCATGTCTTAGGTTAACTATTTTAAATACAAGTATCATTTCTTTTATTCCAAAAAATAATGCAGAAGGTTTTTTAAATTAAAGGCTATATCCTTTGATCAAAAGGACTAATAAATGGGACTACTGAATGACATTTTTCTGGCAAATCAAAGAAATACCACGTGAGATAGCATAGGCAACTAACACATGGAATTTGAAGTCAATAGGAATTCAGCTCCATCTGATACACTTTAAATCTATCTATATAAAGTCCCTACATTTGCCTGATTATTGGTATGCTAATTTGAGTTAAGATAGTGTCACTTCCATACACCTACTTTAAAACTTTTTATTTGTATTATTTAATTTATTTTTAGAGACAGGGTCTTGCTCTGTTGCCTAGGCTGGAGTGCAGTGGCGCAATCATAGATCACCACAGCCTCGAACTCCTGGGTTCAAGCAATCCTCTCACCTTTCTAGTAGCAAGAACTACAAGTACAAGCCACTGAGTCTGGCAATTAAGTAATTGACCAAAAAAAGGTATATATTTACTATGTACAACATGTTGTTTTGAAATATATATACATCGTAGATGGCAAAATTGAGTTAATTAACATGTCACCTCAAAGGCTTATTTTTGTGATGTGATAACATGAATAAACCTGAAGGATATTATTTTGAATGAAATAAGCCAGGTGCAGAAAGACAAATACTACATGATCTCACTTACATATGGAATCTCAAAAAGTTAAATCCATAGAATTAGAAATGGTGCTTACCAGGGCCCATGGTGGAGGGGAGTTGGGGAGATGTTGGTCAAAGGGTGACAAATTTCAGTTAGAAGGAATAAATTCAGTAGATCTATTGTATAAAAGGTGTCTGTAGTTAATAGTAGTGCATTATATTCTTAAAAATCGCTAAGAAAGTAGATTTTAAGCGTTCTATCCACACATTTACTTTTTAAATAAAAATATAAATGCAAAAATAATAAAATACATTCAGCTTTGTGTGACTTCATTTTTCAAACTCCTTCCATTAATGATAACTGATAAAGTTAGAAAATGGAGCATTGGATGTGAGATTTGGCATAAATAGCTCAAATCATAGGTAAAAAATCATAAATAAAAATTGTGGTATGTTTAAGTGAGAAGATTTAAAATGAAGGGGACTCTTGGGAAATGGACAGCTATATGGAAACCATGTGTTAAAAGAATTTGTAATGAAAGCAAAGAGGGGAAAAAGACACACTTCTCTCACTTCACAGCCTTGCATAGGAACAGTGAAATTCCAATACACTCCTCAAAATTCAACAATTATCATTCACTGACAGGACATCTTTGACATCAGTTTCCTGAGTATAGCTAATAAAAAATCCGTCGTGTTTTTGTGCCCTATTGGAAATAAAGATGACATTTCTCTTGTCTTTTCTGAAAGGTTACCTCGATTTTCATATTTTTAGCTGCTGAAAGGCAATATAATTCTAGTATAAAAGGACGAGTTTAAAGCTTTATGGAAAACTAATAAAGAGTTGTTTCTTTATCCTTAATTATTTCTTGCTTAAATAAGGTAAAATTAGTGTATTCTATTTTAATAGTAAATCATCAGTTACTTCTTTAAACAATGAATTTAGTTTTACAAAATATTTACAGTGCTGGTAATCTAATAGATGCAAAATTAGAATTAGTTGAGCTAACTTAATTGCAGATTGATGATTTTTCTGAGTTTTAGTTTTACAGATGGGAGAAAACATCATACAAAACTTGTAATTTTACCCTTTTAACATAGGGTAACTGTAATACAAGAGCCATTCTAAGATTGACTAAGCTTTGTGTTAACCAATAGTAAACAAAATCACAGTGATTTCTTAAAGAATTTAATTAATATATCTGGGTTATTAATATTGTTTCAGGAAATATTGAAGTACAAAGCGATGACTTAAACACATGTATTCTGTTCTCAAGGGACCTAAAGTTTACAGAAAATAAAAAGTAAAACAATAAAATTTAATAATTGGAAAATATGGTAATGTGGTAAATGATAATATAAAATAATTACAAGGTTTTTTAGAACATTTACCAAGGGACTTAATCTATTCTATGGTGTCCAGTAAAACTGTATGAGGCAAAATCTAAAACAAGGTTAATAAGGGATATTAGCTTCCTCATAAGGTCTTAATAGAAATTTGAAACTTTGGGAACAATTCATTTATAAAGGATGCATTTATTGAGTGCCTACTATGTTCCAGGCATTGTGCTATGTGCTAGAGATACAGCAACAAATTAGATATTGCAGTCCTTTTCAGAGAGCCTATAGTCTACTGACGAAGAGTAAATAACATGTCATTGTCAATCAGGTAGTTTGTGCTCGGTTGAGAAAGCACTATTTCTGTGTGAAAAGTACATGTTTTGAACTCCTATAAGAAATTATCTCTTTACTATCTATAAAACATGACATTTTGACTCTAGAAAAACATACAGAAAATTTATATTTTTCATTTCTCCTCCATTATTTTATGAACCATGTTTTTTGCTACTACTGAATATGTGTAGTCAAGAGAAAGATAAATATGGTGGGCAAAGATAAGGGAGAAAATAATTATTAAAAATTAAAAAGAGATATTTAGATATTGAAAGAAATTTTGATTGTTTCATAATATAACAACTATATATATTTTTAAATATCAATAGACAGTGTTTACATATCTTCTTACAATCATCAACAAACTTATGGAAAAAGTCCTTCTCACATTAATACTAACAAAAAAGTATAAGCCTAAAAATGTCCTACTTAGAAATTTCACTATAATACACACACAAAATAGTAATTCAGTAAAATTATTTTGAGCAACTTCAACGTGCTAAATACTGTAGGAACTGCAGTTCAGAACAAAATAATAAAGCCATCTATCTCAGGAATTTCTGTATAGCCAGAATCCCATAAATGTCGATTCAATTTAATAGGGAGGAATGATATCTTTTTCTTTGCAAATTTCCACATTTTCCACTATAAGCTTTTTGAAGTCATCGGGTTTAGTCTCATTTGTATTTATAGCATTGGTATCAAGCAGAGTTGTAATATATAATTTATTTGCAATAAATATGATTTAGATGACAAGAAAAAAGGAAGAAAGGGGGAAGAGATACATGAAGAGAAGAAGAAAAAAGAAAACTAAATTTTCATCACTTATCATGTTTATCATCATCATTTCTTAAGTAAAGCCAAAATATTTTATTTATGCTTATTGAATTTTAGTAGAAACTTTGATATTTCTAAATTATAAGCTTCCATGCTAGATAAAAAGAAAAAGAAAAATATAATTTTTAAAATTGATAATGACAGAGACTTAATATAACATTGGTTGTTTAGTAATATAGGCTTTTGTAGCTATATGAGTCACTTACTCCTAATTCTAAGAAACCATGCTTCTAGATGATGGCCTTAAATTTCCTTATTGTCTACTGCAACTATTTCTTGAGGTTTTCTATTTTTACTGTATATAAAATTAGGTGCTGCTTGTAAGTTGGTTGCCTGCGTGGTTAGAGTCTGCTTGTAGCTGCTTCTCCTGCATGATCAAGAGTTTTTTTCAGTTTTGCAATCATGATTATGCACCATAAGATTGAGGATGTAGGAGATGGGCCTTCTTATAACTAAGGTGTTATTCCCTAACATGTAACTCACGATAAAGGACTAATCTATATGTTAGACTGAACTGCTTTGATGTTCCTTTTTTAAATTTCTAACATTACATCAACACATTTTCAAGAAAATTACATTTTTAAATCACATTCTCTATATGCCATGAAAACCTTAAATCATGTATAGACTAATTAGACAAGCTTTATGTTGGTTGAAGGCAACCAAAGATGTTAAGCAGCCAACCAAAGTTAAATAGACATGGATGCATACTTGCTAAAAGGGCTCTATCTCTAGTTAATTTGGAACGTAGATACCATAAACAGGGATATTTCTCATTATAGTTAAAATTTCTGATTCTGATCTCAGTGAACACAAACTATATAAAAAATCAGCAAATTACTTAATATTACCATTTTTTCAAGAGATATGGAGAACAGATGTTTTTTGTGCCCTGATTGAGTTGCTGGCAAATTTTTATCTTACAGTCAAATAACATATACTTTTAAAAAAAAAATTAAGTTCAGTGGTACGTGTACAGGATGTGTGGGTTTGTTATGTAGGTAAACATGTGTCATGGTGGTTTGTGGCACTGATCATCCCATCACCTAGGTATTAAGCCTACCATCCATTAGCTATTCGTCCTGATGCTCTCCGTCATTCCCCCACATCCTCTGACAGGATCCATTGTGTGTTGTTCCCCACCATGTATACATGTGTTCTCATTATTCAGTTCCCACTTATATGTGAGAACATGCTGTATTTGCTTTTCTTTTTCTGTGTTAGTTTGCTGAGGATAATGGCCTCCAGCTCCATCCTTGTCCCTGTAAAGGACATGATCTCATTCCTCTTTATAGCTGCATAGTATTTCGTGGAGTATATGACCACATTTTATTTATCCCATCTATCTGTGATGGGCATTAGGGTTGGTCCCAAGTGTTTGCTACTGTAAATAGTGCTGCAATAAACCTACATGTGCATGTATTTTTATAATAGAATGATTTATATTTTCTTGGATATATACCCAGTAGTGTGATTGCTGGGTCAAATGGTTCTGCCTCTATGTCTTTGAGGAATCATCACACTGTCTTCCACAATGGTGGAACTAATTTACCCTTCTACCAACAGTATAAAAGCTTTCCTTTGCCTCCACAACATCACAAGTATCTATTGTTTTTTTTTGACTTTTTAGTATTAGTCAATCTGACTAGTGTAAGATGGTATCTCATTGTTGCTTTGACTAGCAATTCTCTAATAATCAGTGATATTGAGCTTTTTTTCATATGTTTGTGGGTCACATGTATGTATTCTTTTGAGAAGAGTCAGTTCATGTCCTTTGCTCACTTTTTAATGTGGTTGTTTTTTCTTCTTGTAAATTTAAGTTTCTTGTAGATGCTGGATATTAGACCTTTGTCAGAGGGATAGAGTGCAAAAATTTTCTCCTATTACTGTAGGTTGTCTGTTCACTCTTATGATAGTTTTTTTTTCCTGTGCAGAAACTCTTTAGTTTAATTAGATCACATTTGTCAATTTTGGCTTTTGTTTCAATTGCTTTTGGTCTTTTTGTCATGAAATCTTTGCCCATGTCTATGTCCTGAATGGTATTGCCTAGCTTTTCTTCTAGGATGTTTATAGTTTGAGGTTTTATAGTTTTTTAATCCACCTTGAGTTGATTTTTGTATATGGTGTGAGGAAGGGGTCTAGTTTCAATTTTCTGCATATGGCTAGCCATCTCTCTCAGCACCATTTATTAAATAGGAAACCCTCTCCCCATTGCCTGTTTTTGTCAGGTTTGTTGAAGCCCAGATGGTTGTAGGTGTGCGGTCTTATATCTGGGTTCTCTGTTCTGTTCCATTGGTCAATGTGTAACACATACTTTTAAAAATAAATAATACCAAGCATTTGTCACCTTTCATGAGGCAATCCAACACTATATTTACCTTGAATTGCTCCCTGTATCCCATTATTTTTTAACATTTTAAACCAGACCTTTTCTGCCCAAGGTAGCTAGAGTACGTAGATACTACACATATACAGAAGAGCACTTAAAAACAAGTGAAGATTGGAGGAAGTGGATTTCTTTATATTTTTCTTTATTCATTAACAAATTTTGAAAAGAAAAGAAGGATAACATGAAGAAATAAATCATACAAATTTTCTAGGAACTTGCAGTCCAGTTTTAGAAGTTGTAAAATAGCAGTGACTTAAGAAGGACATCTGGACTATAAGGAAACTGGCCATCAAACAATGTCATTTGTTATTCTCTATGATTACTCTGTTCTATGGGGTTCCCTTGAATCATTTGTCACTGCATGTTCAAAATATCTGCGTTTGCCCTGGACACTTATTGTATCTGGCATTAGAAATGATATGTATTGGTGTTGGGAGGGCTACCTATTTTGCTGTAATAAAGGCTGTGCTTATGTTGTCTACAATTTCATCCATTAATTCATTAAGGAAATATTATTAGATACTGAATATGTGCCAAGCAGTTTCAGGCACTGGGAATATCAATTAATAAAATCAGAAAAATCTGTGCTTTCAGAAAGCTTAGTTCTGGTGGAGGGTATAGGGAATATACAATAAAATAAGTAAAACTTATGGTTTGTTAAAGAGTAATAATCTTAAGTATAAACTAAAATAGAAAAGGGTAATGGGAAATATTAGTGATCGAATAATTTGTATTTGTTACTCATAAGTTAAAACTGGGAAGTAGAACAAATAATGTTTAAGTAGTGGATTGAAGTTTTATTACTTTGTGTTTGTTTGCTTAACAAATTAAATACATAGCTTCATTGTGATGGGTAATCTGTTCAAGCCATAAGTTTCATTACCACCACCAACAAAACAAGAACACACACATAAAATAGAAAGAACAACAGAGAATAATTAAACCATAACAGTATTCTCTCCTCTTTCTGATTTGGGTGGGGTGCAATTAATTGTGTTTAATAGAGAAACAGAGAGACCATTGTCAGGAAATGTGAGTGTAGTTTCTCACCAAGAACTATCTGTGTTTCTCTGAGCAAGTCACAATTTTTTGATGCTCAATTTCCTTAGTAAGGTGAAGGGTTAGGTTGCACATTCTATTCAATTTAATATTAGAAAATTATATTGTGTGAATGCTCTTCCTACTCACAACCTCTCCCCTGGACTCTAACTCTGCTCAACTAAGTCCCTTCGGGCTTATGAGTATAATCTGACTGCAATGTGAGTGACTTATTATTTGTCCCCAGGGATGATTTGGCTGATCTGGCCAAGTAGAAAGATGACCTTGTCTTCTTTATGTATCATATCAGAATTTCATGAAAGTAAAGGTGTCTCTGAAATAGGAAAACCGTTTTTTTGGGGGATGGTTATAAGAAGGGATATCTTCCCTGAATCTCCAAATGAGCTCTCAAAGAGTACTTATAAAAGATAGAGGAGTCACACTTCCAAGTACTAAGTGAAAACTAAAGTTAAATCCCAAGAGAGATTTCTAAAGATGAAATTTCAGGTGCAGAGAAAGGTAATGAGGGAGATATTTTAAGTACAAATAATTTTCCAATGCTTTCAAATCATATGACATATTCAGCTGCCTACTCTGACTTCTCATAAGACCTACTCATGGATAAGTCTTGACAATTGGATTTAAGAATGCCAAATTTATGTATTACTCATTTTGCTATGTTTCTCTGATTAAACATAGCAAAATGAGTAATACCATAAATTTACCCTATTTTAAGGATTCACAATTAAGGGGGACTTACAAAATTTATCTGCTTAGAAAGCTTGCATAGCAAATAATTAATGTATGGTTAAATTAATATTACATATCAGACCACCTTAATTACATTTTTGGTTTTCATTTCACATGATTTTTGTTATAGTTATACTCGACTAGCCAAAGTGAAGCTACTTGATCTCATCAATCAGAAATTTGTAAAAATATGTGACATTCTATTTTAGGATTTATTAAAGGGATATTTTCTGAAGTGGGTGTTACAATTCCACACTTTTCAGAATCCGTTGTTTTATATAGTTTTTACTTATGATAAATTATATCATAAAAGGGTTATTTCTTCAAATTTTGGTATCTAAAAAGTTTAAACTGTCTCAGATAATGTTTCAATAATGAACAATGAAATGTACCATAATGAAATTATAAAGATAATATTTACTATATTTTATATTTTCCCCTGGTGTGTAATAGGAAAATACAGAGTAAATAATAATAACAATAATAATAATAATTTTCACATTTATTCATTCAGAAATATAATTATTGTACTCAGAGGTAAATGTTGGTCTAGATCAAAATGCAGTGGTCAAAAACAGAAGCAAGATCTTGCTTGTGTGTGGAGTTTACATTATAACGTGAAAGGCATGCATAATATACAAATAAAATTATATAAATATTTACATATCTTCTAAAGTAAATAAATAGGCTTATATGATACATAAAGTGGGTTAGAGGGGAAAAACATAGAGTGGGAGATTATGGAAGGTTTTCATGTAGAAGTAGCCTTAGGCCCAAAATATGACTGACAATTATTAATCTAAAACTCTCCCAAATTTTCTGCAGTATTTATAAGATCATGTCCCTTAAAACCCAATTATATTTTTTAAATGTGTTCAGTCATTGCTATTTTATGCCTTGACATTTGCAAAATTGAAAACCTTCAAAACCATGTTCAGAGAAAAAGTATATATAATATGGTATAATGCAATATAATATAATAAGAAACACATATATCTATGCTTAAATGAGCCTAAAGTAACATAAATAGCAAAGTTGCGCATGGATGTGTTAAAACTTAAGAATATATTACAGAAATTTTGCATAACTATGCATACATTTTCTTGAAAATATTAATAGGAATTTTTGAAATCTTACTATGTCTCGGATTCTGAATGAAGAACTGATTTCCACCAAACCATATCTGTAATTATACCATGTAAAAAAGAAAAAGAAAATTATCTGTGCTAGTAAATTCTGCTTTTGTGGATTAGATGAAATTTAGATCTGAAGCAAAACCAAAACACACAGTTCTTTGTCTTTTAGTTTCTCAGTCATTTCATTTTTATTTGATGAATTCTGAGAAAGTATTTATCTACTGTTAATATTCGAAACATTTTTTGTTGAAATATAACTCATGCAACATAATGCATTCTGTTTGTTGATGGCAATCACCATTAGTTTTATTTACATTGTTAATCTTTTGAACTGCCAGATAGCATTAAAGATAAGAACACAGGCTTGATCTGCTGACTGGCTGGGATTAATTTCAAGCTTTTCTTGTTAAAAATTATTTTCTCTGGACAAGGTCCTTGAATTTCCCAAGTCTTGTGAATTGAGAGAGAAAAATTAACCAAGTTTATCATCTCAAGCCGTTATTAAAATGTTGGGTATGAAGAGCTCAATACGATTGTTCTGGAAAAGAGCAAGAAGTTTAAAGATTGCATAGCATAGTAATCTAGCAATTTTGCATAGGGTAGATTGAGGAAGGTCAGTCAAAAGATGGACTGAATGTGATTGTAGGTGTACATGCTGGAGAAGATTTAGCTTTGTAATTGCATGTATAAGTAATGCTGTTATTTTGGTTACAGCTGCAGTTAAATAGCACTGGAGGGTGAGCTCGTAAATCTATTAATCCTATAATCTTATAATTTTTAATGTGTGAATTAGAAGAAATTTTTTATCAAAGGATTATATATTGTGATACTGCTTAAATGCCTCTACTTAATATGATTGTTATTTCAGTTCTTATTTTAGTTTGCTTCTCTGGAGAATAAGAAAATATGGGCCTAATAGTTTCTAACTTCAAACTAGAATGCTAGCTCAATACCATGCAGGCTACTCCCTGATTTCTTCCCCTCATATCTAAGTAGGCACATAAATCATGATTCACCTTGATTGTATCCTAGTGAATGCGGACTATTTTGCTAAGTTGTTTTCATCCTACACAGGGCAAATTTGTTATCTTTGTAACATAATTGCTTGGAGGTGGAAACAGAACATCCACACTGTTTTTCTAGTATTTTGCTTCTATTTAAAATTCCATAATTTAAATGCTACACACTACATTGCCTATATAAAATGTATGAATAAAATTTTAATTTTTTACACTAAGAATCTTCCCTACCAATTTGATGTTATTCATAAAAATGTATTAATGAATTAGTTATATTATTAATAAAATCTATAATATAAATTACTGGGATAGATTGTACCTACTATATTTGTCATTGACTAAAGAAAAAATTTTCAACTATAGAAGGATTAAAAATAAACTAAGAATAGACAGGGAGATTTACCAAAACATATTGTTTATAGAATCCAAATAATAAATTTCCTTGAATTATTGACAAAAAAGTTAAAGTATAACCAATAGTATATTTGGTATAAATGACTCTAAGACATCTTGAAAGAGTCTTAGACATCTTGAAATGACTCTAAGACATCTTGAAAGAGTATTGATAATAGTATATATTTAGTATCTACTGAGGTAATATTTTAACATGCATAGTATTTCTAGTACTCATAGGACTGGCATGAATTTTAATGGATTAATATATTTAGATAGCAGTTGTTATTCTTTTTTTTTCTTTTTCTTGTTTTGTGTTTTTTTTAACAGTTGTTATTCTTATCTAGTAACCTAGTCTTCTGCTGAATAAAGGAAATAATACATGTAAAGTACTTTCAAAAGCATCTGACTTATAGTAAGCTCTTAATAGAATAGAAATTAGTCCTTTCTCAGCAGTGGAGCACAATGGTAGAGCATACAAGTTCTTATAGTCCTGGGATTCTGTCTTTCATTGCAATTTTGGGCAAGTGGTTTTACCTATTCAGTGATTGGGGTGTATCTCCTCCCACCAGCCCCAGCAACCACCATGTTACCATTTGTCTCTGAATTTTATTGCTCTCTGAGCCTTATAAAATTTGGGGCTTATTCGGTTTGAAAAACTTTTCTTATTAAGCATACTTTGTGCTTTTTGCCCACTTTACTATTTTTGGATGATTTAATCCAATTTGGGATAAGCTTTAAAGAGAAATAAAAGCATAAACAGAGTTGAGCATAGAATCTCCAACTCACCTATCTTGAACTTGTTTTCACTCAGAAAACAGTTACCCTCCTTAACATACTATGCTTTGTTTTGTACTACGTTCTTGTTTAGCTAGACATGCTAAAAAGCCAATGATGGGTTTTGAGGAGGTAATATCTCCACCAAGATGTTAAATGAGTTGACTTCTTTGGTATCATTTCTATTGCTGACGAGGCCAAGAAAATACCAAAACATTATTATTACAATTGACAGAGGAAATCAGTAAAGGCAAAGACTCCTGAACTGAGATCAGTTGATAGCTTGTTCATCTTCTCTTGCCAAATAATGAATTATTATTAGATATAGTTCATCACTGTAATTAATGTTTTATTAAACTATATGATATAGAAGAGTAGATATAGGAACACAAAATTAGGATTAGCACTTTTTGTTTTTGGATTTGGGTTTTAGATATATATTCTACCTCCAATAATGCCTTTGTACAAGATCAATGAAATATGTGTTTCTTTGAGAGAAATTAGATAGTCATTATTCAGAGTCTCATTCTCAGGCCCCTGGTATATAAAAATAATATGTTTGAGAAGACAATTTTCTGAATATAAGAGCCAAAGCACACTGGGAACATTGGTTTGCTTCTCTGCTCAGATTCCATAATGCAACTATTGAGGAGGTTGGAACCAGGTAGCAGTAAAATTCTCAACTTAGAGAAGACTAGTATTATACCAATTCAAGATAGCACTTTATTGAAAGTTTGCTGCTAAGCAACTCAGAGTATATATGGAAGAGTGTTGCTAGGCAACACACCTCATCTATTCCACTGCTGAAAAAATTTTTTGTTAGTGCAATGAGAAAATAGCCCAACATAAATCTCTCATAAACCTTTTACATGTTTAAGTAAGTTTGCACAAAGCAAGATCACTTTAATTATAAAATAAAGACATTAGAAAAGAGGTTAAATATTACCACAATTTGGAGTCTGGCAATACTGTATGGTCGACTGACTTCTCTATGTGTCATTTTGACAATCAAAGAAAATCAATCACAGTTGGAAAAACACAACTGAAACAATGAGAGATGATTAGAATATGATATTCTTATTATTACAAAGCTCTTGCATACATAGTTAAGGAAACCATGAAAACATTAATGGTCATTACAATAAGATATGGTCAGCCATAATAGGGAAAATTAAAAGATGAGCAGAGACTAATAAGCCTATTAATTTCTAGGTAGGTGTTGGTGTTAAATGGCTTCTGTTGCAGTGCTTCTTCTCTGCTTCTTCATTCGGTCATCTCTTTTGATGTATGATAGAATCAATGGTAGACACCCACTCTGAATATGCTCTTAGATGTCCTGCAGATGAGATATTTAAAAAGTACTGTGGTCCAGACTGAACTCTATGATATTTTATTCCTCCTTCTTCTCTCACTCTCATTCACTAACCTATACAAAATCAATCATCAATTTGACTATCTTACAAAATATTTACTTCTTTCCATTTCCCGAGTTTATTTTTTAAGCATTATCTGTCACAGCTTTCTACCTCCATCTCCATATAATTCTTTCTAGGGACATCCAGAAAGAATAATTTTCTTAATTTGTAAATGTTAAATGATATTTCCTGATTTAAAAATATATAAGTAAAATCAATAAATCTTTACTGTTGTCAGGATTTTGTTTCAATCTCTTAGTTTAGCTTATTGTTTATATTTTAGTTTTGCATTATTTAGCTCTTTCTTTCCAGAAATTTCCTTTTGAGGAACTCTATCCTAAGGAAAAATAAAAATACATAAAATTTTTGAACAAAGATGTTTGTTATGTTGTTATTTATATGAACAACAATAACAAAAGGACCATTTATATAGTAAGCAACAAAATAATATTTACATTAATGTTGATACATTTATAGAATGAAATGCTGTATAATAACATAAATTAAATTTCATGTAGCATCAGCAAAGTGACCAATTAGAGTTGCCTGGCACTTCCCATACACCCCAAAATAAGAAACTGCATTTTGATAGAAATGACTGAGGAGGTACACTGGAGAGCACCAGGGGAGTGACAAAATATACATGAAACACAGCCGCTCAGGATAGCACCATAGTTCTGCCACCATCTCACTTGCCATAATTAGCTTGGAGCCATGGGGGACTTCTCTCACTGGAAAAAGTATGCTGGAGAACACTAGCAATGGCAATTACTAATGCAGAGGCTTAAAGTCTTTACTATAAAAATGTCTTGAAGTCCTTACAGGCCATGAATTGGGTTTGGAGGGTTGCCAGTTATTTGTAAGCCTGCATTGCACCCAAGTAATAGCCCACATTGTACACTTCCCAGCCCCTTGACTTAAATTGCCATATCATGGTGCCATCTTCAAACCAGGCTCACCACTAGAGTGCATCTTGCCCTTGGGGTGAGTAGCCACTGTCTCTCACCATTCTTGAGGCCTTGTAGTCATTCTACAATTCTCACATTAGTGATCACAGAACCACAACATAGGATACTCAAAGCCTGGGCCCAACAGAAAGGCTGAAATTGCAGAATTTGAATTCAAACAATATTTCACCCTCAATGAACAGGCAAACCTGCATAGCAAGAAAACCAACATACAGCCAGCTGGAATGCTGCACCAGTGCTTGCCCACATCCCACCAAACAGACAGTAAGGTGGGGGACTAATGTGTGCCAGAACCTTACCACCAGAGAGACCACCACACAACCAGTCAGCCTGCTATGCCAGTACACATTTGTGCCGAACCTGGTAACCTCTGATGCTCCTGCATTCAGCAAAACCACACCACTGCTAGCATAAACTCCCATAGCCTAGGCTACTGATGCAATCACAGACTTCACTGACCAACATTATAGCTGCACAGAGACCATGCAACAGAGTTCACCTGGAACCAAAGCCATTGTACCATACCCAACCAACATGCAGGAAAAGGACTCTCAAAAACGTATAGAAACCATAAATAAAAACCAAAGAAGTCTTTGAACTGAAAAAAAGAATGAATGAAATAAAAATATGTACAACATCAACAACAGACAAGATCAAGCAGAAGGAAGAATTTCTGAGCTTGATGACAGTTCTTTTAAAATAACATAGTCAGAGAGGGGAAAAAAGAAGAAAAAAAAGCAAAGAAAACCTAGGAGTCTTATGGGACACCATTAAGCAAACAAATATTTGCATTCTAGGATGAACAGAGAAGAAATTGAGAATGGCACAGATAATCTATTTAACATAATAATAACTGAAAACTTCCAAAGGCCTGGGAAATATATGGATATCCAGGTCCAAGAAGCTCAAAAATCTCCAATTATATTCAGGCCTCAGAGATTGTTTCCTAGTCACATTACAATCAAACTATCAAAACTCAAAGATGGAGAATTCCAAAGGCTTGCAAAAGTGTCAAGTCACATACGGGTGAATCCCCATTAGACTATCAGCAGATTGTTCAGCAGAAACCTTGAATAGTAGGAAATAATGGAGTGATGCATTCAAAATTCTGAAAAAGAAAGAAATCTGTCAGCCAAGAATAGCACATCCAGCAAAGCTGTTCTTGAGAAATAAAGGCTTTTCCAGACAAGCAAAAGCTGAGAATATCTGCTACCACTAGATTCACCTAACAAGAAATACTTACAAGAGTACTAATCCTGGAAGTGGAAGGGCAATAATTACTATCATTAAAACATATGAAAGTATAAAACCTTCTAGTAGATATAAATTCATAATCAAACTCAGAATACCCCAGTCCTGTACAAGGACTGCATAAATCTTTCAGTTCTCTAAGATGAAAGTTAAAATTTAAAATAGTTAAAATTAACAACACTTAAATTAGTGGCTAAGAAACCACAATAGATAAAGATGTAAATAAAGGAAACAAAAATATTAATTGTGAAGGGGAGGTAAAAAGACTAGAGTACTTTCATGTGACAAAGTTAAGTTGTTATCAGCTCAAATTAATTAATTATAACTAGAAGATTCTTTACGTTAGCCCTATGGTAACTACAAAGATACAAATTACAGCATATACCCAAACAAGAAAGAGAAGAAAACAAAGCTTAGCACCACAGAAAATCACCAAACAGAGGTAAACAACAATAAAGGAGAAAAGAATCTACAAAACGACCAGAACTTAGTGAACAAATGGCAGACACAAACAACTAAAAATATAATCATAAACATAAATGAATTAAATACTATAATTAGAAGATATAGAGTGCCTGAATAGATTCAAATATATGGGAAAAACAAAAAGAAAGAACAAAAAACAAGGCCCAACTCTATGCTCCCTATAAGAGATTTATCTCACTGTTAAAGACACACATAGGTTGAAAATGAAGGCACGGAAAAAAATATTTCCTGCAAATAAAGCTAAATCAAGCAGAAGTATTCATACTTATATCAGATAAACTTTATGTCAAAACTCTAAAAAGAGACAAAGAGGGTCATTATATAAAGATGAAAATATCAATTTAACAAGACAATATAAAAATATATAGGCATCCAACATTAGAGCACCAAATATGTGAAGCAAAATTAATTAGATCTAAAAAGAGATATATACTACTATGTAACAATAGTAGGGGATTTCAATACTTCACTTTCAACAATAGACAGATATTCTAGTTAGGAAATCAACAAAGAAATATTGGAACTTAAACCACACCATACCAAATGGACTCAAAAGACATATAGGGAATATTCCATCAAACAGCTGCACATTAATATTGTTCTCAACTGCACATGGGACATTGCCCAGAATACATCATATTTTAGGCCACAAAAAAATTTTAGCAAATTTAAGAAGACAGAGATAATGTTATATGTCTTTTCTGACCACAATGTTATAAACTAAAAATTAACAAAAAAACTGGAGAAACTTTACAAATATGTGCAAACTAAACAACATGCTCCTAGACAGCTAATGGATCAATGAAGAAATTAAAAGGAAAATTTAGAATAATGTCTTCGGACAAATAAGAAGGAAAATACATCATACCAAAACATACAGGACAGCAAAAGCAGTTCTAAGAGGGAAATTTATAAGTATAAATGCCTATATCAAAAAAGAAAAAAAAAAGATTTCAAATAAACAACCTAACAATCCACTTCAAAGAACTAGAAAAGCAAGAACGAACGAAACCCCAAACTGATAAAGGCAAGAAAATAATGCAACTCAGGGCAAAAATAAACAAAATGAGGCTAGGAAAACAATTCAAAATATCAACCACATCAGGAGTTTGTTTTGGGAAAAGATAAAGTTGACAAATCTTTAGCTAGACTTACTAAAAAAAAAGTAAAGCAGACTCAAATAAAACGACATGAAAGAATACAAGGAAGATTCAGAGGTGAAAAAATACAAGGAAGATTCAACATCTGCAAATCAATAAATGTAATTCACCACATTAACAAGAGTAAAGACAAAAATCCTACAATCATTTTAATAGATGAAGAAAATGCATGTGATAAAACTGCACATCCTTCTTGATAAAAACACTCAATAAATTAGGTATAGAAGGTAATAACTCCACACAATAAAGGCCATGTATAACAAAGTGATGGCTAACATCATACTGTTGCCAGCTTTTCCTCTAAGATTAGGAACAACACAAGAATGTCCACTTTCACCACTTCTAATGAGCATGGTGCTGGAAATTCTAGCCAGAGCAATTAGACAAGAGAATAAAAAAAGTACCCAAATTGAAAAGAAGGAATTCAAATTGACCCTGTTTGCAAACAACATGACCTTATATATAGAAGACCCTAAGACTCCAGCAAAAAACTGTTTAAACTAATAACCTAATTCAGTAAAGTTGCAGGATACAAAATCAGCATAAAAATTCACTAGTATTTCTGTATGTCAGTAGTAAACTAGACTAAATAAATCAAGGATGTGATTTTATTTACAATAGCTACAAAAAGAAAATAAGGTACCTGAGAATAAATTTAAGAAGGTGAAAGATCACTACATTGAAAACTACAAAACATTTAATGAAAGAAATTGAAGAAGACAGGAATAAATATTATTTTCATGGATTGGAAGAAGTATTGTTGTTAGAATGGCCATTCTAGCCAAAGCAATCTGTAACTTTAGAGCAATTCTTATGAAAAATAACAATGACATTCTTTACAAAATTATTTAAAAATCCTAAAATTTGCATGGAACCACAAAATACAAATAGCCAAAGCAATCCTCAGCAAAAAAGTACGGGGCGGGAAACATTACACAACCTGATTTCAAAATACATTGGAAAGCATTAGTGACCAAAACTGAATGATAATGGCATAATGATGATACATAGACTAATTGAACAAAATAGAGAACCCAGAAATAAATTTTTACCCTGACAGCCAACTAATTTTGGCAAAAGTGCCATGAACACATGTTGGGAAAAAGACAGTATCTGATAAATGATATGGAGAAAACTGGATATCCACAGGTAAAAGAATGAGACTAGACCCATACTTCTCACGGCATATATGAATCAACTCAAAATGGATTGAAGCCATAAATGTAAAGCCTTAAACTACAAAACTACTAGAAGGAAACCTAAAGGAAACACCATGAGATTCGACAAGGTAAAGATTTAAATAAGACCTCAAAATCACAGAGAACAAAAGCAAAAATAGACAAATGGGATTACATCAAATTAAAATACTTTTTCACAGAAAAGAAAACAATTAGCTAAGTGAAATGACAACCTACAGAATGGGTGAAAATATTTGCAAAGTATGCATGTAACAGGGTTTAATATCCAGAATATATAACAAACTTAAATAAAAATATTACTATTAATAAAATAACTTGATTAAAATGGGCAAAATACCTTAATATACATTTTTCAAAAGAAGACATATAAATGACCGACAGGTATGTGAAAAAATGCTCAATGTCACTTAATGATAGCCATCGATTAAAGCTATCTATGCAGAATCTCATTTTGAAAAATGGATGTGACACATATGTGTATTTGCAATGTAGGTAGGTATGGACGTATATGTGAATTTGCAGTGTACACACAGATATATCCTTGATAATAAAAAAAGCACTAATAATAAGAAGACATATATATTAGTCAATTTTCATATTGCTAAAGAAACTAATTGAGACTGGGTAATTTATGAAGAAAAGAGGTTTAATTGACTCAGTTTCTCATGGCTGGGGAGGCCTCAGGAAACTTACAATCATGGTGAAAGGCAATGATCAAATTAGCTGAATACAACCTTACCACATCTTGCAGCTTCCAGTAACTATGTACTAAAAATATATAATATGTTTTCTGGAGACTTTCTGTATGATAACATAAAACATCAAGTAATATTGATTAGCATAATTTTCTAGAAATTTATTTTACTAGAAATTTATTTTTTTTAATGAAGGAAAGTAAATTTAAAATTCTTTACTACTATGTGTCATAATTACTACATATTTGGTTATAGATATTTGGACTTCTAATAACAAAGTATATATTAATAAATTGTAGATCTGAACCAGAAATTAAAACTTAGAAAATAAATCAAGATAAGTAAATCAAAAGTAAGTTAAAAGTGATCTCAAAGCAAGAAAGAATGTTTTACCATATAATTTTGCTCTAGGTAGATTTCTGTTTAAATCCAGATTTTTCAATCCCCTCTTGAATAAGATATAATGCATAGATATGAGCTATATCATAAAGCATAAATTATAGAACCCATAGATGTTCAGTCAGTTCCATTTTGTAAGATTGTGTTATCACGTTAATCTTTCTTTTATCCAGTTAGATTTATCATAGGCTGAGGGCCACTATGGAAGTTTGTCAGTTATGAGAAAAGTGATGGTAAGGTCACGTTAGAGGAGAAAAATTAGTTCACACAAGTTAAGTGAGTCTATGAAAATATAAATTGGAGAAAGTTATAACTATAAATCATATAAATTTAAATGTAATAGTGTAGTTTCAAATGAAGCATAAGGTAATATGCAAAATAAAAAATACATTTATTTGAATTATATTAATCATCAAAATCTGAGTATTATCACAAATCTTCAAGTATTTCACAAGTGTATTACAGGTTCTTAAAATATTTTAAATTTTATTTTATCATATATTAAATTTTATTTTATCATACATTAAATTTTATTTTTATTTTATATTTTAATATTTTCTAATGGGCATTTTATTAGAATATAGGTAATTACTTTAATCCATTTTCTTCACTTAAAATATCCTCAAAATAGAACAGTTAAATAAAGCAGAAAATTATTATTTAACTGAGAATAAAGTAATTCAAAACATAATGTTCATTAAAGAGTGAGAAATTTATGAAAGATGTATTGAATATTTGATTAAAACCAAAGTTTATTAAATATACAAGATATGAAAGTTTTCTATATCTAGAGTTTTAACTTACTACTGATGGGAACAGTTTGTGGATTTCACAGTCAAGTTAATAACCTTTACAAATAAAAGAGATAAGACATTATATTCCTATTCTATGTATTTCTAATGGAAATTAAAATATCTCAAATGCAATTGTTAAGGGATGTCCCTCTATATTGTGGTGTTTCTCATGTGTCTCATGGCTTCTAGTTTCCATTGTGAGATATGCAAAAATAACGAATAATTAACTCCCATTTAAAATAGGAAGAATATCACAACTACACATTCTAAACTTCTAAATCTATTAGAGTGGAAATACATATCTAAGTTGTAAATATGAAATGAATATATGTACACACATGTCTGTGTGTATAGATTTTTACCATACATACAGCTTGGTCAATTAAATATATAAAATAATCTACTTAATATTGCATAATAATATATTATAAAATATGGACTTGTGCACAAAGAAATGATCAACTACAAAATTCCTCTCACAGATTTAGTAGAGTTGAGGCTTGAATGGAAGTTTAGCTAGCTATCAACTTCATTTCCTTTTCAAATTGAAAATGGCTCCTTTGATCTCTCAGGCAAGTTCTTCTTGGACATATTCACTTGAAGCAAATTTCACCTCACAAAATTGCCAATTCCATTATTGTATAATACTAAATTTTAGAAAATCTTTTCCCATAATGAATGAACTACTCTTCCTCTCTATAATTTCTATAATTTAATTTCCATTTTGCCCCTCTATTATACCCCAGAGTAAGTATGCACCTAGTTGCATGTAACATGTATACTATGGCTTCAAATATTTTCTTCTGTGATATTAATTTTCCATATAATATGGTTTCTAGTTGTCACAAGATTTTATTCACTATCCTTTTTATACACCTTAAATATCAAACATGCCATTAAAATTGGATGCCTAAACTGGACAGATTATTTCAGATGTTGTCTAATAAGTACAGAGAATGGCTGAGTCTTTTATAAAGCAAGTCCTTGAAATCTGGATTAAAGTTTCTAAATGCTGAAATACATTTGAGGATTTTGTTTTATTTATAATAGTATTTACACTATATTTCTGGCTCATAAAAATAATTTTGAGCAAATTTCTGTTTTATTAATAATGGGCTATGAAATGTCTTTCATATTGTATTTCATATGTGGTTGCTATTTGAAGTCAAAGCTAAACTCTGTATTTTTCTTAAATATCACCTAAGTCATTATTTTTTCTCTAACTTGCAGGAGGAAGCGTCTCTTTGAGAGAGACTGCTTTTGCCATCAAATTGACTTAAATCATCAAATTTGATAAGGATGTCCTCTAGATCTTATCCAAGCAACTATTTAATAGGACTGTGCTGTGAATAGATTCCTGAATCTATGCTTAAAGACTTTATCTGTTAACAACAGGATTAGGTTTTAGGTCTGTCATAAAATATGATGTCATCCAGAAGATGTTTTGTTACTTGAGGTGTAGGGAAGATAAGAAATACTTATTGCATGCTTTTTATATGTCAGACATAGTAGAATTCTTCCCAATAAGTAAACTATTCAAGTTACAAATAATTGACATTTACTGTTTTGTCGGTTTAAGCAATTTGTTGAGAAATTATGTCAATAATCAAAGTTCATTATTCTATCGTTTAAATAGACAATTACCTAGTGGTCTGTAATCACTGAGGGTTAACATTTTTCTCTATTTTGCTTCTTTCTTGTCTCTGATTACTTCATTTTCCACAGCTTTTCAGAATCTTGACACTGTAATTCTTTGACAATGCCTAAACATTAAGTCAGAGAACTTAACAGGGCTGGACCAGCAATATCACTTTTGTGACAGCATGGAACCAATGAAACTAGAGTACTCAATGAAAGATCTCATATATTTATCAGTTTTGATTCAAGGCCAGACCTTTCTTATTCATTCTAGGAGCACATTTGAGTACCACAATGTGCTCAGAACCATGCTAAGCACCAGAGCCAAAAGACAGACGTGAAGACAGTCCCTGCTACCCCAGCTGAAGGAGGACTCAACACAGATGCACAAACCAGTCTCAATCTAGAGAGGTCCAGATTGGGAGGGAACCCTGCCAGACAAAGTGCAGGCGTCATGCAGGACAGGAGCAATTCCTGTGCCCTGACTTAAAAGGATGAGGAGTTGATCTTTCAGAGAATTAGTGAAGAGCAGGAGCATCATGAATGGGATGTCCCTTCTGAGGGACCTCCTGCAACAATTAAAGACAGGTTAACGATGGAGGAGGCAGGATGCCAGTGAGGGGCAGTGAGTTAAACAAGGGCCAGGGGTGTGCCCAGTTTGGTCTAGTTAAAATGAAAATAGGCCAATTTTTAAAAAATGAGTCTATGTAAAACATTTCAAAAACTGCATTATCTTACTTAGAAAGACTTTCCCTTAATTAATGAAATAGGTTTGGCATGGTTAGACAAATCAGCTCAGTTGTTCAGATTCACTGCAGCCTGTCCTTTCCGTAAAGGAAAAGAATCTATGTATTTGCCGTTTTTTCTTCTATTTGCCATCTACCCTTTGGCCGTTTCATTGCCCATTAACTCTTCAATTAGGCAGTTCAAGTGCAGTAAAATAAAATAAAGAACAAGAAATTGCAAAGCTCTAACTACCTTGGAAAACTAATACAGAAATGTGACAGACAAGTGAATTTTAACAATTTAAAATTTAGTTAGAAGTTTTAGAGCTCAGAAGCATGTTTTTTTCCTTAAGATTAGAAGCAATGTACTCTAAAATTATATGTATAATTTTCTCAAACATATTTTCTATTTAGTTTGATAATAAAAGTATTCTTTAACATTGTGCAACGTAGACACTGCTTGCCTTCCGCTTTACTTTGTGCAGTGGAGGTCTTTGATACTAATGTAAATATGAATGTTAACCTTAATAAGAGGTCAATGTTTATTTGTTCCCAATAACCAATTTTACCTAACTTATACAGATAATTATTTTAATCTTCCTCTTTTGCCAGCACAAGTATATTGGCTAACAAATGGTGATAAGAAAAATTTATTTTCTTGTTTAAAAAATTCTGGGTGATGAGATTAATTGTATTCTAAACCTCACCATCATGCAATATAACCAGGAAACAAACCTGTACATTACCCTGAATCTAAAATAAAATTCAAAATTATTAACAATTTTTTAATTGCAAAAAATCAGATTATAGAGATTAAATTAGTCAATAAAATACTTTTAAGCATCAATTTCAGTTATTTGTATCATTATTCCTATTTATATTAATGATTATATTTAAAGTTTTGACAAATCATTTAACAAAGGATGTAGGTAGACAGCTTTTCACAATTGCTTTGAGATTTTGAGAGGGAGAAACTTTGCTAATAAGTCTTTTCAATTACAAAATTTTCCTAGCAATATTATGCAGGGTAGAAATATGACATTTATTTCATTAAAATTATTATTACATGATGATTATTATTACTGATGTTCTCTCTGTTGTAAGAAAAACATAATATTCAAGGGCATGGTTGATTCTCTAAGGAGTTTCCATTAGTTACACAGGCAAAATGTGGATATAAAATGTAACGGACCATGAAGAGGTCAGTAAATCTCAGAGGCATGGGATAACTCAAATCTTTTCTTAGACATAGACCCCTACTGCAATTTCCAAATGTGAGATTTTTATCTATCAACAGTGTTGTGCATTTTCTTGTTTTCTAAAAAATTGTAAAGTTTAGCTGCATAAAAGAAAAAATAAAATAAATTAAGGAATAAAGTTTTTTGTGAATATCTTTGAAGACACAAGAACAGAAGGAATTTGCAAATGTACTATTAGTAGCTTTTGAAAAGAAGTCTATAATAACATGGTTTATAAGTATTAAATTCTTTGTTTCTAACAGCCTTTCATTTAAAATGAATTATACATGTCATTGAGGCATAACTTGTTTTATATAAATACATGTTCCTATTAAGGAAATATTAAAGGTGATATAGTTTGAATGTCCCCTCCAAACCTCTTGTTGAAATGTCATCTCCAATGTTGGAGGTGAGGTAGGAGGTGTTTGGATCACTGTCCTTGTGATTGTGAGTTCTTGTGCAATCTGTTTGTTTAAAGTTATGGGGCACCTCCCCCCAGTCTCTCTTCTTCCCACTATTGCCATGTGACACTCCTGCTCCTGCTTTTACCTCCTCCATGACTGGAAGCTTCCTGGGGCCCTCACCAGAAACAGATAGTGGAGCCATGCTTGTATAGCCTGCAGAATTGTGAGCAAATTAAACCTCTTTTTTTCTATAGATTACCCAGCCTCAGGTATTTCTATATAGCAATACAAAAAACTAACACAAAAGGTGAATAATTCCAGTTGAATTTATTTATTCAAAATGTTATTGATTGTCGACTATATTCTATGTACTGGGTGGTCACTGAGGATATGGTGGTGAACATGATAGACATTATTTTCCTTATGAATTATAGTTATCAAACAACAAATAACTAGGTTAGCTGGAGAAATAATCACTGGTTCAGGTAACACAAATGATCATTTGCTATATTCAAATATATGCTTAACTCATAGCAGATTCTGGTGGTTTATTTTACATGCATGACATGTATGCATGAAAGCTTGAAGACAGAAATGTATACGGTAAAATTAGAGGATATTGAGAATACATATCATACTTATTTAGCCTGTCTTGAAATTGTAATAGGTGTATTTACTACAGAATTTGATTCTGGCTTAACTTATAATATCATATTTTTAGGCATACTTTTATTTAGAATGCATAGTCCACACTGTTTTTATGCTTGTCACTTGTATGGCAGGATGTCAGATGACACATTTTATAAAACACATTTGATTATATTTAAAAAACCATCTTATCAAAATCATATTTGAAAAATAATATTGAGGACAGTTTAATATTTTAAATATTTGAACAATACATAAGAGTTGTTCTTATAGTCATCTTCAGAGAGACATTAGAGGATATTAAATATAGTTGTATGTTTTGAAATGTCAAAATTGAGTATACAAATTTTTGTATCAAAATATTGTCTAAATAACGTATATTGCATTAATGTATTAGTCTGTTCTTATGCTGCTAATAGAGACATACCCAAGACTGGGTAATGTATAAAGAAAAAGAGGTTTAATGGACTCACAGTTCCACATGGCTGGGGAGACCTCACAATCATGGTAGAAGACAAAAGACATGTCTTACATGGCAGCAGGCAGGAAAGAGAATTTACCCAGGGGAACTCCTCTTTAGAAAACCTCAGATCTCCTGAAACATATTCACTATCACAAGGACAGCATGGGAAAGTCCAACCCCCGTGATTAAATTACTTCCCATCTGGTCCATCCCATGACACAGAACTGTGGGAGCTACAATTCAAGATGAGATTTGGGTGGGGCTATAGCCAAACCATATCAGTTAGAAATAATATATATAATACATAATTTATGTATATACAGAACTCTTAATAAATCACTAAGAGAACGATAACCCAATAGAAAATACAGACAAAGCTAAGAAGTTTAGAGAAAAAGAAATACTCATGCCAAAAATTTATAAAAATATTTTCTTAGACTCATTAAACATTTCAAAATACAATTTTTAAAACAAATATAATTTATAACAAAAATATAGTTTTTCACTAATAAAGTTTGATAAGACCTTGTAGAACTCTAGATATTTTCATAAAACTGTTGGTGGAGATAATTGTTGACATACTGATAATTTGAAAATATCTTTTAAATATAAAAGTTTTCACACACTTTGACACAATATGTCCATTTCTATTTTTTATTCTTCCAATACAGTCACTCAACTTTGACGGTAACCAGAAAGTGTAATTGGAAAATTAGATATGCAAATACCATTAAAGATATTTATGCTACTTTCACACTATATCTTGATAGCTGTTGAAGATGGCAAGTTAGATCTAGATAGAGCCTGTTAACAGGAAAATGCAGATTGAAAAAATGTGTGTAATATAATACTTTTTTAAAGAGGGAAAATCAAGATAACACATGCATACTGAATAAATATATGGAGGTTGTTTACTCACCAAATAAAATAGTGGTAAATTTTTCTCATTGTAATATAGGCTGCAGGAGGGGAGACATTTTGGCTTTTTCTTACACTGATATGTCTCCAGCACCTAAAATAGTTCTCAGTATATATGGGGATCTCAGTACATATTTGTTAAATAAAGGAATTAAAACTTGCTTTATGTGAAATCCAAATGCAGTATCTCAATTCATAAAACCATGTCTTCATCATCTAATTTGCCCCTTAAATTACTCCTACTAGTAATTTTCTCAATCTCAATAAAATATCCAGGCCTTTCAACTATTCTAGTAATTTTCTTTCAGATTTCTATATTCCCAGCTCAGCCAAGCAATACTTAAGACTTATCCCCTAACCCTTCTTTTGCCAATATATTCAAGTAAGTTGTTTCATTGCTTTTCTGTCCCACCACTTTGTGAAAAACCTCTCCACCCCCACAATTTAAAGGTCTCTTATTTCTTACGTACATTATAGAATGAATCTACCATACGCTGAGGGCTGCCTTAGAAATATGCAGAACCTCAAATGCCTGTGCATGTGGTCTTGAACAACAATTGTCCCCTTAAACCACTCAAGAATCCTATTGCATATATTCAGACAGCTCTCTCTCTAGTTCTAAACAGCAACTCTTTTTAAAGTTTAGCCACTATCACCAAACCTGACTTTCTCACTTGCCTCCTCCCTCTGCTGCTGAACTCTCTTTTTCACAGCCCTGAGAATAGAGGCCAACAGAAAGTACCTCCCTCAACTTTTGCTGCAAAATGTGTTTTCTTTATCCACATTAGACCAAAATATACTCAGATCTTTCTCATTTTAGGAAACACAATCCTGTCATCTTATATTCTTCTCCACTACCATATTACTTTCTTTTCCTTCTTAACAACTTATTTTTACTTCTCAGCCCATTCAATGCATAAGATATTATTTTCTCATTTTCACTTTCATCAAATCTATAAAAATTTTCATGCTAAAGTATCAATGCCCTTCATGTTGCCATGTATAACTGTCATGTTGAAGTGTATGATTTCACTCTATACAGCACTTTCTTAAGCCATTCTATTGCCTACTATCCTATACTCCAAACACTCCTGATTTTTCAGACACATTGAAGTGTATTTCTCTCTACCGTCCCATAAATGTTTACATGGCTCAAAACTCTGTTGCATAAACTGTTTTTGATCAGCCTAGATGTCCATGCTAGGTTTTTTTCATGTTATTCTATTCACTAAGTTGTAATCTTTGAATTCCTATTTTTTAAATCTATCTGCTTGTCCACTGATCTGTACATCCAACTGTGTGTCAGGCATCTCTTCTTGTGTATGCTTTCAACACTTCAAGTTCAAAATTTCTAAAACAGATATTGCTTTCTTCCCACTTAAGCTCAGCCTCTATTCTTTGTTCCCTATTCCAGTGATCTTTGGTTACTGAAAAAAATTTCAGTCGTCCGTAATTAACCACTGTTAGGAACTCTGAAAGGCCTTGGAATTTACCCTATTTTCAACCTAATAAACTGGTTTGTTACTACTTTACGGAAATAGGTAGAGGATTGGTGACTTCTGAGTCAGAGACAAAATACATTATCACTCAAGACAAAAATATTCAGAGCTTTCTACACCAGTTCACTATGATCCCCAAATTCCATGGGGGCAATACAGATCAGCTCAGAAAGATTCCAGCCCACCAAATACATTGCTTTAAAACAGACAAAACTGAGTTTGGGATTTACTGCTTTTACAGTGAATATATAGTAATCCTGCTGTTTATCTCATCCCTACAGGTTACTTTCTGCAACCACAATCCTCAGAGTCCACGGTCGAATACTTCTCCCAACAACCACTATTCACATCCATCCAATAACCACCTCCAGTTGACTTCAATGCTTAAAGAGCTTTTAAATTAATCCACTGATCTTGATCTTCCCTGTCATTACCCTAATTCAGGCCACTTTGCATTGTCTCTCCTTAGGATTATTGAAACAGCCTTTATTCATTGTGGCCCCGCCCTACCCTACCCATCAAATCCTCAATGAATCTCAAAACTAGAACCAAACAATCCGTATACAAATTAATTCCAATCATTTTGTTTTTATATTTATTATTATTATTATTGCTCCCAGGAAAACATGACAACTCCTTCAACTAATTTAATGTGTTTCATTATTCAGTCTCTGCCTGCATTGCTAGATTATTGTATATCACTGCTCCTCCTTTATCATTCCCTTTTCCATTTACCAACAAGTCTCAAGCATTAACTTTCCTCACTTTCCACTGTCAGTTGCTTTACTGTGCTACTTTCAATTGCTGTTCCTCACCTCTAAGCCATTAAATATATGTTGTGTTTACGTGTGTCCACTGACTTTCTACTTGGTAATTTTAAAATTCATATTTTTCAAGTTTCAGCATTAAGGTCATGTCCACCAAGATGTCATTATTCACCTGTTATCTATGTTGGGTACTGCTTTCATGTCTTCCAATTGCATCCTAGGCTTTCCAGATCAGAATATCACACTGCCTGTCTTTTTGCTGGCCCATATCTCTCAATAGGGTCTTTGTAGTAATTAGAAATTACACTTTTATTTTTATCCCTGACATACCTCCAGCAAATAACAAAGTGATTAACACATAGTCAGTACTTAACAAATATCTGTTTAAAGAGTGAAGAAAATAGTCATAAAACATCAAAACATTTATGAGTATTGAAGTTTTCCTTATATTCAAAAAATTAAGGATCTTTGAGGGCATAGATCTTATTTAGGTTTGTCTCTGCAGCAGTTAGGATAGTTCCTACCTTAAACAATCAATCCTCATCACTTGCAGAATTTGTATCTGAATTCTCCTAGTTGTTAAAGGGATTTATATTGACTAAAGAAAAAGAAGTCAAGCTTTTAAAGAATTAAAGTCGGTTTCATTCAGAAGTCTTACAATGAGTATAACCCATGAGCAGTTCTGTTAGACTGTTGCGGCACATTATTTCAGCCCACTGCTTATACACAGGTAGTGAGAGTTCACTATATGAAAAGTCACATCACACTTGCTCAGATGTAACATTATAGCAGAATCACATCAAGGTTTGGGTGTAAGAGCACATCAGCTTGTATATTAGAACAGGCATAATCACTATTCCCATCAGACAATATCTTATGTGTAGGACAAGGCAAGGCTAGGGACATTTATTTTGTAAGGAATGTAGTGACTCAGGCAATAGATACAGGACACCTCCTATTTTGTCTTCAAGGTATCTTTCGGGAGAGCTGTACCCCCTCACAGAATCTGGGGATTTGTGAAATTATGTTGGCAGGCAGAAATTAGCCAACAGTTTGTTACTTTGCCTAACATTTCTAACTCTAAAATCAAGCTCTCTGTACTTTCTTGATCATTTGTGGACAGCACATGAACAAAGCCAGAAGTAATTTGCAACACCCAAAGCACAGGTTGCCAGCTGAGGTCCACGGTGGTCTTGTTTAAGCTCTGATACTGGGAGCAAGTGTCCTTTTTGTGGTCTATTTAGTGCCATGGTTTCCTTTTTCATTTTTGTGCATTTTCCTGCTGATTTCGTGGTTTAACATGGCCCCCAAGACTAATGCTGAAGTGCTGTGTGAATTTTCAAAGTGTAAGAAGGCTGTGATGGGCCTTGCCATGAAAATACCTGCATTTGATAATCTTCTTTCAAGCATAAGTTATAGTGCTGTTGGCAGTGAGTTCAAGGTTACTGAAACCACAATATATATTAAGCAAGATGTCTTTAAATAGGCCATAAAACAAGTTGATATATTGATTTGCTGATGAAAATGCTGTGACCAGAGATCTGCAGGAAACGAATCCTGAATTTTCACTAAGGACGATTCATTATTTGCTAATTCAGTGTTCACATGACATTACAGGATATAACCACAAATAACAAGAATGGACAGTAATTAGTTTCTCATAAATATAACTGACAAGTTAATGAAAGAAAGCAAAAAATGAGGATGGAAGATACTGGAGTGTCTCTGAAATTGTGACCAAATTATATAACTTACTTTGTATTTTCTTTAATGTTTTGGGTGAAGATCAAAGTATATAATTGTGTAATGAGTAGATAATTCATATCTGTGAGATATAATTATGTAGAATTCAAAACAATCATACTAGGCTAAATAAATTTATGAGAAATCAATAACATGGAATTAAACATAGATGCCAGAATTCATCATTTAAACTCCACGTATTAAATATATTAGAAGATAAAAAAAATTCTTACACCTTTTGATCCAACTTTACCTGAAAATTTAATTTTATTGAATCACAAGAAAGATATGAGAAAAATGTTTCAAGATTAGAAATATTAAAAGTTAAAATTAAGAGATCAGAATAGAGAATATAAAAAGGAGTTGTGGCTTAGCTTTTTTGGTGTAACTACTAAATGAAAATCCAGATAAACTAACAGTGTTCTAAGTCTTTAAGTTTTAAAATAAGTACCAAATGAACAGATTTAATTAATTAACCATGTCTCTCTTTTCTAACTGGATGTGTGTAATTTTGTATGTTATTAATTGAAAATCCTGTCATCCATTATTGAATTTCTCATCTCTATTTACACATCACTAAACTCAGGATAAAACACCTCAGCTGATTAGAAATGACAAATCAATCAAAAATATAGTTAGTGCCACTTCAAGGACACCCCTCCCACAACACATCTAATTGTACAAAGCAGTATTTGATTTCTTTGGAGTCAATACTATGTAGGTACATTTTAAGTTAACAAGTTGACTATAAAAGCATAACACCTTAAAAACATTGTAAACTTTAAAGTCACATCCCAATATCATTTTGGATGAATATATAAGCTGTACCTTAACTAGTCAATATCATATGTCTTTGGGAAAATTACACTATAGTTATTAAACTTACACTGGTAAGGATATTGTGGCTAATTATTTAGTTTTGTTATAACAAAAAGATTGTAATAAGATGTACCACTTCCCCTATTAATCAAAATCTTTCAAGTTCATCTACATTTTTACTGATCTATAGAGAGAGCTGTTGATATGAGATTTTATTACACTATTAATGCCATTCATGTTTTGCTTCAAAGTTAGCCCAACCCTGAAAATATTCCACTTGCCCTCCCACTTCCAGGGCTCCTGTTGGACTATTTTAAACTTCTAAGTCTCTTTAACAAAGTTAAAACTTTAAAGCAGTCTAACTGTCTCTGAGATCATGCTGAGAGTAAAGAAGAAATACATCACTTACTTTAAAATTCAACCTCTTGAGGAGCATGCTTGAAAATCTTTAAAAGAAACTCCAGCTTCTCTGTTCTCAGACTAACCACCATGTTTTATTTCAGGGAAGTCTAGCCATTTCATAAAAGATAGAACTCCTCTGGAGCACATTGGGCATGCAAACAGCTGGATCGTTTACGTTTTTGAACTACAGAGTATCTCTACCTCCAGAGACACTAAGTAACTCTTAAAGTGAAATTGTTCTTCCTTTAGAGAATGCATGATTCTTTAGGGAATCATGGCCAGTATCAAAATATATGTAATATTCATAAAACAGGAGGATAGGTATTAGTAATTGCCAAATGCTTTTAAAATTCAGTAGTGTTTCTGGAGAATGAATGTTATTATTTTTCTTTTCATGTAAGTATGTATTTTTAATATTATTCTTGAGAATCTACCCAAAAGTTAAGTTTTGAAATGTGTGTAATATATATATGTGAAAATTTTAGAAAGAAGAACACTTTATATCTATACTTACAAATAACAATTAATTACAGCATTAATTTCTTTCAGGAACATTTTCAAGAATGGTAAAAAGTAGTTAAAGAATTTTATGTAGAAGATATAGCTGAAAGATTCGGATAAGAAATTATGGACCATTCCAGAAGTACAAATTATGAAAAATATTTTATAGCATTTTATCTGAAAAAGATGTTATAGCTTTTTAACAGCAAAAATACTAAAACTTCACTAAGTAATATTTTGTCCAATGTTTGGAGAATATAAATAATCATTATTCGCACCATATAGTTTTCCATATGTTACAGCTAGCCAATCCTATGATTATCATAAATATGCTCTACATTTACTGCTGATACCATTATGATTCCAATTCCTGCTATCTTTTCTACCAAAATATAATTAACTCTGTGAATATTAAAACCACAGAATCCATATTATCATTTTGACTTAACTTTTTAAGAGTAAATTATTGAAAATAAGAACAATCTAACTTTTTTTAAGATGAAAAAATATGTAAAAATGTGTGACACTGTAGAATTTCCAAAACCATATTATCAATTTCAATGACAGTGTGAACAGGTGTTCTTTAATGTACCACAAAATGCCATAGCATTGTAACAATGAAATTAAGATGCCTGAAGAATAAACAGCTTAAAAATCACATTCTATATTTCAAATCTTTATCCAAATATATTAAGAATTCAATCTATGATGAAAAATAACTACTAAAAGCATTAGGGAAAGTATGAATAGACTAGCAAATGTTTGGAGGAAATTGGCTATTATTTGGAAAAATTCTGCCTAATTTTAGATATTACACTAGATATAGTTATTTCAGTTGTTTTAAGATCAAAACATTTAACACTAAAAGCACAAAGAATAATACAGTAATCAATAAGTTAAAATCTATTCAATACGTATGCATGAGTATTTAATCTGTGAATGGTGAAGGGATTAATAAATGTCACAGCAGTACAAGAAATTACTAAGGAAAAGTTTTAAAATGTGTGAAGAGGAATTAAAGTTAAATACTGTTAAAATAAATTGATTTTGGCTGAAAGTTGCCTGAGAACTTTGAACTCCTAAATAACAAACTAAAACCTAATTTAAGAGTATATTCTTCTGATGAATAGCCAAGTCCCAGCCAATCATAGCACCTGAGCTTCAGCCAACAGCTTGCTGCCAATTGATCAGACCATGTCCATATAAGGCAAATGCCTCATCACACCATGCCCAAATAAAGCAAACACCCAGCTATAATCAGTCACGTTGTTTCTGTACATTACTTCCTTTTTGGTCTCTAAATCCTGCCTGCCCATATTAGAGGATAGCACTTTCTCTAAACCTGTCCTGGTTCTGAGAACTGCTGAATTCACAAATATTCTTTGCTAAAATAAACTCTGTTAAATTTAAGTATTTTTTTTAATAGCTTGGTATCCAACGTGGACTATAAAGTACATCTCCAGTGATTCCCAAGAGCACAAAGTGACCAAGCAAAGGAACTTACCCAGTTCATTGTACCAGTTAATCTCTCGCAGCAACTGGGGTCCTGGGTGAGTTCTTTTTTGGATTTGAGCCCCAAGAACCTCTGGCTTGAGCATTCCAAATTTATGTAAGCATTATTTATTTGAACTGGGTTTTGGAATTCATGATACAAACAGGAGTGGAGTCTTCCTGTTGGTAGGCCTTAGGTGTCTGACTGGGTCAGATAAAAACTCCACTGAATTCAGTAGGTAAGTAAGATTACTAGACGGAAGAAAATCATTGGTTCATCTGAATTCAAGAAGTCTTGAACCCCTCCATCTGAAATTACAGCCAATTAAATGTATGAGAACTATGAATTCAGAATCTGTCTTTTGTAGAGAAATGAGCAAACCTCATCAAAGGTAATTTAGAGTTACAGTGGCCATAGCAGAGAAACTCCTTACAAAAGGCAAGCAAGTGCATATCTTTGAAGATTCAACAGCTACAGACTAAGAGGACCTCCTTGTATGTATTTGAAACCAAAACTAAGGGATTCCCAAACTAAAGAATCCTGTGCCTTGAGATGTCTGCCTTTATTGTAAGCAATCAAGCCATTGAAACAGAAATTGTTCACTTTTACTCTGGCTATCTATGGCTTAGATGTTTCTCCAATAGTGGTGTTCTCCACTGGAACACCCAAGTGCTTCACTACCAGGATAACAATCAACCTGTCTCTTTCAGAAACAAAAACAGAGTATTTCTTTAGTGGCCATTTTTATATCAAATCAGAAATGTCTAAATGACACTTGTCTAATTGACACTTGGACTAGTTTCAGAAAAACATTTGTAAGAATTAGTCATTTCCATTTTCCATATTTGATCCTGCTTCCCGTGTGGACTTATCAGCTGACTGAAACTCATCTAACAAATTCCTGCTAACTATATGCTCTGTCAACTCTGTCCTCCTCTTTTATGTTGTCATTATCTTTGCTATGCTTCAAAACTGTTTTTTGAAAAAACAACAACTGACTGGTCTGTCATTCAACCTTGAAAACAAAACAAATAAAAAAAGGCCAATGAATCTCATACTATAAGGTAAGGATTGAGGCATCCATGCTTAGCCCAGGCATATAAAATGCTCATATTATTGTAGCTGACACATAGCTAAAATGTTAAAATGAAATGTTATATGATCTGTCTCTATGTATATGTTTATGTATATTTGTATGTATAATATATATACACATGATACTTTTTAATCTCCTCATAATGCCAAAATTCAATTGTAAAAGAATTCTATTTAATTGGTTTAAAGAAAAATTGGCATTCATATAAATTATGTATTCTCTCAGAAAAAGAAGAACTAACCCAAATGCTTTTTATGTTTATGTGACTTTAATAATCTCTGGTAAATAATAATGATGGTTAGGTTAAAATAATCTCTGGTAAATAATAGTGATGGTTAGGTTAAAAAATAATGATGGTTAGGTTATTTTGTAATCTATATTACAAAGTGTTTTTGCAAGAAAAATAAATTAAAATGGTAGTTAGCTGTTTAGTGTTTCACCTTCATGAACAATCTAAGTGTTAAAACAAGTGACATAAATAGACATACGTAACATAAAATTCCATGTGAAAGATGCCTTTTCCATACCAAAAGGTCTTAACATTCTTTTCATCAAGAATGAGAAGTTGAGGCTGAGGGAAAGCTGTACAAAACATTTTTAATTCCCAGGTCTAAAAAACACATAACCAAAACCCTAAGAAGTGAGAGATAAAATTTTACCCCCTTTATTCCTTTGCAGTTTCCTATTACAAAAAGACTAAAGATATTTGGTACCCTTAGTAAATATGTTCTGTGCCACATAAACAATTTGTGCTATGAGAAAGTACATGCTTCTAGAAATTATGATTCATAGATTTGCCAATCCATAAATTTCTCTTGTGACAGAGTTCACAATTGCTTGCTGCCTAGTGTTCACTGGAAATTAAGGTCACTAATGATTATGAAATCTAAATAATAAATATAACTAAAATTATAGACATAATAAAAACTAGTCTATATGTAAATAGGTAGGTAGGAAGGTAGGATGTGCTTTTGGAAAAATAACAGCTATAAGTTATGAGTAAGTTTTATTTTGTTAAAAAAAAGAGTACTTTTTGTCCTAAAGGAGAATAACTGGTTATTTTAAAATGAGAAAGAGGAAAAGTATAAGAAAAATATGAAAGGATATAAAAAGATCATAGCTTTGGGAAGACGAATCTTTGTGTAAGGAAATTATTATGTAATCAAGCTGGCTAACATTAGAAGGAAATTATTTATAAATTTTTCTAAAAAATGAGCACTCATATAACAGGACATTGATGAGAAACTAGAATTTGGCTGCTATGGTAAAACAAGCTTTTCTGGGGGCAGTATTGGTTTGTTCTTTTTGTTAATTTTTTATTTTTTTTTATTTTTTAGAAAAGGAGAAAGAAACAAAGAAACAGCAAAAGAAAGAAAAAAAAGAATGAAGGAGAGAAAGAAAGAGGACGAGAAAGAGGGAGAGAGAATGGGATTCTTGTTTTATTGCCCAGGCTAGAATGCAGTCTAAAAATGGGTATTAAAAACCTCTTTTATGCC
>CAUYQU010001360.1:0-126746 GCA_963574635.1 Cheracebus regulus
GGAGAGTTCTGTAAATATTTGTTAAGTTTACTTGTTTCAGGTCTGAGTTCAAGTCCTGGATATCCTTGTTAATTTTCTATCTCATTGATCTGTCTAATATTGACAGTGTAATGTTAAAGTCTCCCACTATTATTGTGTGGGAGTCTAAGTCTCTTTATAAGTCATTAAGATCTTGCCTTATGTATCTGGGTGCTCCTGTATTGGGTGCATATATATTTAGGATTGTTAGATCTTCTTCTTACATTGATCCTTTCACCACCATGTAAGGTCTCTCTTTATTTCTTACAGTCTTTGTTGTTTTAAAGTTTGTTTTATCAGAAACAAGGATTGCAACCCCTGCTTTTTTTTTGCTGTCCATTTGTTTGGTAACTCTTCCCTATCTGTATTGTGAGTCTATGTGTGTCTTTGCACGTAAGATGGGTCTCCTGAATACTATATTTTTTAAGGTTTCTTATCGTGTAGACAAAATTGAGAAATATACGCAGGTTCAAAACTTAGGTAAGATGAGCTGAAACTGATGAGGAAAGCCTGTTGATTAACACATGCAAATATAAATACGTGCATTTGGGTTCTGTATCTCCCACCACTGCTTTTCTCCCATGCTACCTCCTTCAACCCACTCGGAAAAATTAACATGAGACTTCTCTTGTCTAAGATTATGGCTCTATGCAGCTGCCACTAGCTGCATGAGGCAGTTGAGCATTGAAATATGGCTGGTCCAAACTGAGATGTGCTGCAAGTAAAAAATCCACCCCATATTTCTCAGACTGAGTCTAAGAGAATATAAAATACAGTTAAAATTTTTGATTACATGTTGAAATGGTAATATTTTAAGATATTACGTTAAATAAAATATCGTTTTACAATTAATTTCACCTATTTCTTTTTATTTCTTAATGTGATTACTGGAAATTTAAAATGACAAGCATAACTTCTGTTATATTTCTAAAGGACAGGGCTGACTAAAGAGTTTCATAGACATCTAGGGAAGAGAGATCAGTATCTAACCATACTTCGGTCAGTCTTCACCAAGTTAAAAGTGTCGGATTATCTACAGTTATCAACTGTACTTTAATCTGAACACCTACTTTTCTCTATGAATTTTTAATTTTCTTATGCAATTCTAGATTAAAACAAACTTTGTTTAACAGTGTTTCTCTGTACTCATTAAAACCTTCGATACAATGTTAAAGCAGCTTGATGATAGTGAATATCCTTGTCTTTTCCACAGTTTAATAAAATTTATTGAATATTTAATATGTCTTTTTAAAATTTTATTGAAATATATGAAGTAAGTATAATAATCTTAAGTGTGAAGCCTTTTGTATTAAAAAGATAGATTTTCAGAACTTGATAAGATCTTCCTGTGTACCTTTCAGTTCTATGCCCCTAAAAGTAACCACTAATTCAGACTTCTATGATCATATATTCATTCTAGCTTTGTTTTTGTGCGGATTTCTTTGTTTGGTTTTGTTTTGAGTTTATAGAAATGAAATCACAGAATATGTGATTTTGTACATCAGGCTTTTTCACTCAACTAATATATCTGAGACATTTTCAGATTGTTGCATTGACCAATGGTTTATTTTCACTGATGTGTACTATTTCATTGGGTATTATTTTCTATCCACTCATCTGTTGGATCTAGGTTTTTTCCACTTCTTGCCTGTAATGGATAGAGCTTCTACCAACATTCTCAGAAATGTTTCTTTAGGATATATTTACATTCATTTATATATTTAAGAGTAAGGTTGCTGGGTCAATTCATTTTAATATTGTTTTTAGTGGAAACTGTCAAACAGGGTCTTCCAAAGTGCTTGTGTATTTCTGACTTCCAGGGCGCTGGCAAGAGCTGGGGTGCACCACATCCTTGCCAACACTTGGTTTGTAATCATGGCCTTCCGGAGGGTCTGTGTGGTGTCCCCTCATGCCTTTCATCTGCATTTCCTTAATGAGTATAGAAGCTGAGCACCTTTTCTTTTTAATTTATTTATTCACTCATTCATTTAGGTCTCTTTTAATTTCTCTAGATAATATTTTTAAGTTTTCAGTACAGAGATCTGGCACATCTTTGTTAAATTAATTCCTAAGTTTTTGAATTATTGATGTTATTTAAAATACTTGAAATTTAACACTTTTATTGATTTTTCAATTGTTTACTGCAATAACCTCAAATATATTTTATTTTGCATATTGACTTTGAATCCTATGACTTTGCTAAATTCACTTATTAGTTCCACTGGTTTTTAGATTATTTTTGGATTTCTGAGAGCACAGTCATATCATCTGAAAATAAGAGTATTATATTATATTATATTATATTATATTATATTATATTATATTATATTATTGAGATGGAGTCTTGCTGTCACCCAGGCTGGAGTGCAGTGGTACAATCTTGGCTCACTGCAACATCCATCTCCCAGGTTCAAGCAATTCTCTGTCTTGGCCTCCTGGGTAGCTGGGTTTGCAGACACCCACCACCACCCCCAGAAAATTTTTGTATTTTTAGTAGAGATGGGGTTTCACCATCTTGGCCAGACTGGTCTTGAACTCCTGACCTCGTGATCCACCTGCCTAGGCCTCCCAAAGTGCTGGGATTACAGGCATGAGCCACCACACCCAGCTATTTAAAAAATATTTATACATTTTATTAATGTTTTCATGTTTCATTGTAGTTGTTAAAAACTTCAATACAATCTTGAAGCAGCTCGACGATAGTGAATATCCTTATCTTTTCCACAATTTCACGAGAAATTATTGAATATTTCCTCATTAAGTATGATGTTAGTTCTAGATTTCTTAAACATGCCCTTTATCAGATTGATAAATTGTGTATTACTGTCTTTTGAGAGCTTTTATTATGGTTGGGTACTAACTTTTATCAAACTCTTTTTCTATATCTGTTGAGATGATGAATATAGGAATTTTCTCCCTTATCTATCCATGGGGTGAATTAGATTGACTGGATTTCAAGTGTGAAATCAACCTCCTGTTCAGGAAATAAACCCTACTGGGTAACAGAGTATCATTCTGTTAATATAGCCTAGACTTTGATTTGCTAATATTTTATTAAGAATTTTTACACCTGTTAATAGAACATTGGTCTAGAATCTTCTTGATTTGTAATATTCTTGTCAGATTTTAGTATGAAAAATAATCTTGCATTTAAAAAGAATTTGGGAAATGGTTTATGTTTTTCTATTTTCTGAAAATTTTTATTCAAAATTGGTATGATTTGTTCCTTAAGTGTCTGTTAGAACACACAGGGAAGCCATCTGTGCCTGTAGCCTTCTTTCTAAGCATTTTTTAAAATTATAGAAGCAATGTAAATATAGGAATATACAGATTTTTAATCCCTTCTTTGGATAGTTTTGAACATCACTATGAACCAACTAAACTTAAGTCATATTTACAGAATAACAACAATAGAACATACATTCTTCTCAGTTAAACATGAACATTTGCCAGGATAGACCACATTCTTGTCCAGAAAACAAATCTTAATAGATTTTTTAAAATTTGAGTCATATAAAATACATTCTTTGGTAACAACAAAAACAAATTAATAGTTAATAATAAGGGCTATAAAAAAATTACAAAGGGGCATGAGGAAACTTTTTCTCTTATAGAGACACGTGGACATTTTCCAATGCTCTTCATTCCTTTCTGAAATTCTGTGTTTCTTTCAGGTTGTGGGATTTTCTTTATTTTCCTTAAACTGTTGGCCTGCCAGTGGCAATGTCTCTCAGCTTTGATTTACCTGATAATGTCTTCATTTTACCTTCATATCTAAAGACATTTTGTCAAGATAGAGAAGTGTAGATGTGTTTCTTAAGTTTTAATGATGCTTCCCAACTTGCAATTTCCATTGAAAATTCATCTGTCACTCTGATTGTCATTTCCTTGAGAGTGATGTGGAGTTTTTTCCCCTTTTAAGGATGTCTCTCAATTTTTTTAAGTTTGTCTACAATGCACCTTGGTGACGATTTTTTTTCTTTTTGGTATTCACTTTTAATACCTAAAATTTCCTTAATAGTTTTGCATAATTTCTGTCTTCTCTTCAAATATTGTTTCCACTCCATTCTTTCTAGTCTCTTTTCTGGGATTCCAATTATACAAATGTCTTTAAGATATATTTATATGATATTACAGTTTTCCTTTAGTCATGATGGAAGACATAACCAGTCACACTATTCTAAATCCTGAGTAAGCATGGCAATTCTTTTCATATAAAACTAAAATATACTTTCATCTTACATTTGCATTTATTTTCCTAATACCTGAGTTGAGCAGATTAGATTAGATGATGCCTCCTAGATATCAACTGTTGTAGTCTGTTTTGTGCTGCTATCTCAGGATAGGGCGATTTATAATGAGCAGACATTTATTGGTTCACAGTTCTAGAGGCTGGGAGGTTCAGCAAGAAGTGCTGGCATCTGATGAGGGCTTTCTTGCTGTGTCATCACACAGTGAAGAGTGCAAGAGTAAGAGAGCAAGAGGAAGACAAATTTGTTCTTTAATAATGGTATTAATTCCACCTGTAAGAGCAGAACTCTTATGATCTAATTACCTCTTAAAGATCTCACCTGCTTTTAAAATTTCCTTTTATTTTCAGTTGACACACAATAATTGTGTATATTTATGAGACACAGAGTGATATTTCACTACATATACACAAATGTATAATGTTCAAATCAGAGTAATTAGATCTCATTTATTATTTCTTTATGTTAAGAATATTCAAATACTCTCTTCTAGTTTTTTGAAAAAATACAATAAATTATTGTTAACTATATACGTCCTACAGTGCTGTAGGACACTAGAACACATTTCTCATATCTAGCTGTAATTTTGTATTCATTAACAAACCCTTCCCTATTCTCCTCTACCCCATGCCCTTCTCAGCTTCTACTAACAACTTACTCTACTCTTTCTTCTATGAGTTCAATTTTTTTTTAGCTCCTACAGACAATTGAGAACATATGATATTTATCTTTCTGTGTCTGAGTTATTTCTCTTAATATAATGTCCTCCAGACTAATCCATGTTGCCTCACATGACAGGATTCTATTCTTTTTGATGATGGAATAGTAAGTGTTGGATTTGTTGGACAGGTGAATTTTGAAATTTTTAATTGAAATCAAATATAATGTGGTTCCACTATGGAACCACTTTGTATGTAGGTTCCATACAAAGAAAATGCATATGTCACATTTTCTTTATTCATCTGTTGATGAAAATGTAGATTGATTCTGTATATTGGCTGCTGTGAATAGTGCTTCAGAAAACATGGGAGTGCAGATCTCTCTTTGATATACTGATCTCCTTTCCTTTGGACAAATACCTAGGATTTGGATTGCTGAATTGTACGGTAGTTTTATTTTTAGTTTTTTTTTTTTTTTGAAAAATTTCCATACTGTTTTCCACAGTGGTTGCACTAATTTACATTCCCATCAATTCTGCCTCTCATGACTCTTACAATGGCAATTAAACTTTAATATGAATTTTGGAGGAGACACACATATAATCGTAGTACCAACCTTTAGTGTTTTTCTTTACAGTAGTTTGAGAAAACGTCTAAGGATGACAGAATTATGCTAAGTGTCTATCTATTAGATATTCTTTGGAATATATTGAAAGAAAACAAACATACTTCTTTGGACATGTTTTTAAGTTTAACACTATGCAAATAATTCTAAAATGAACTTCACAATTCTAAGAAGGCTATAAAATATTAATGATAAGTTTTATGGTCACTAGACTTAGCATATTACTCATATATTATAATAGCACAGAGTTATTAAACAGTAGTTCGTCTTTTGCTGCAACTTGGATGATGGAAAATGATAACTGCCTGCAAATAGTTCAAATACCCTCTAGTTATATTGTTTGGGAGATAGCACTGTGTCTCTGTTTTCTTAGTAGCAAATAGTCCATTATGTCATTGTTATTGAACTTCCTTGGTAAACAGAATGTTCAAGCAGCACTATCAAAGCAGAAAAAATAATATAATATTGCAAAGTCTCATCTTGAGGAAATAGTACTGTTAAGACTCATCCATTTTCTCTCTGTATTTTAATGTAATTTTATTTGTAATTATGTGTTGTTTTTATAGTCAGGGAGTCAGGGAACAATGGCAGGGGTTTTTTCCCTAGTCAATTTAATAGCTGGTTTTTTTCTCTTAATCACATGCAAAGTTGATAGTCTCATAATATAAAAGCTAAGAATTCTTTACTTTAAATTAGTAGTTTTGAGTTATTGGGTGATTAGGTTGATGCATGTCTTTCTCAAAATGAAAATCCTTTGAGATGTGTGCAGGTTGGTTGTGATCTGTAGGAATATAATGCTGATTTCAGTCATACTATTTCAGAAGTAAGTAGATATGAAATACAAAGTACACGAAGTTCTGCAAATGTGATTATTTTATGGAACTGCATTTATGGTTTGCTTTTTTTCTCATTGTCTATGTAATACACTTCTAAAGCATAAAGAACACAGAGAGGCACAAAGGAAACAAAAATGATAAAGAGTATATAAAATGCCATCTCAACAGTGTGCTGTGTATCTTTGCAGTGTATACAAATATAGATAAACACACACTTTAATATCACACACTACACGTTCCTTTGTAGTTCATTTTACTCACTTAGCAACATATCAGGAATATTTTTCTATGTAAATTGGTCTTTTTCTTATATCTTTTCAATAAATATTTTGAAATTTCTTCTATGTAGATAGCACATTTGTTTAACCAATTTCTTATTTTGGTACATTTCATTTTTGCTATGATGGAAACAAATATTCCTCTATCCAAGTTCCAAAACTGAAACTGTTGATTGGAGAAAGTTAATAGTATATTTAAAATCATTAAACACAAAACTAATCATCTTCTTTATAAAAAATTTCAATAATAAAAACAACAAAACTCTACCTTTGAAATCTAAACGAGAAGGACAATTTTGATCTCAAGGGGACATCTGGCTGTATCTAAAGACAGTTTTGATTGTCACAACTAGAGAGGTACTGCTGAACCCAGGGGCTGGGAGTCAGGATGCTGCACGGGAAAGCCCCCATGACCAAGAATTATCTGGCTCAAAATGTCATTAGGCTAAGGAAATAGATGGTGTCTGTTTCCAGAGAGGGTTTTTCACATCTGTGCAATGTCATGAAACTTACAAAACATAATGTTCTTGAGCGCTCACAACTAGTAGGAATTCTTCACCCATTCAATCTATCCTGACCTCTACCAGTGGTAGTGGAGGGCAATTAATAGTATGATGCCAAAGGGTAGATTTCTAAAAAGGCAGATAGGCAGGCTATCACGCTGTGGCTGGCAGCGAGTTGCTTCTTGAAACACTCTTCCCGGAGCAGATGTTGTGGGCTGTGCCCCTATGCAGCACAACACTCAAAATGAAAATGAAATAGAAAGCCAAAGTTAAAATTCCTGCAACTCTAACATTGATTTAGGTTTAACAATATTTATTTCTGCAGCCTTTGATCTTAATGTGTAAATATTGACAATCTTCAATATATACCACTACATTTCTTTTAAATAGCCTTGTTTCCTAAAATGGAGATATTCTTACCAAGACTTTTAAAGGTTCTAAACTTTGTGTCTGACTACTTTCCCCCCAGCTTTCTGTTTATCCTACACTTCTGATTATATTCTCAGTATCCAAAATGTTTTCTCCATCTGCGTGGCTTTCAATCCTGTAATCACACAAACCCAGGTTACACTACTCTAACTTTGCCTTTTAGAGCAGTTAATAAGTGACGGTTAGTGCTTCCCTTCCAATTTAAAGCTCCACGCAAAACCAGAAGAATGATTTTCCTATGAAAATAGGGTGTTACCTCTCTACTTAAGTCACATAAATATTTCACTCATGGCTGTTGTGCAGTACCAGCCAAGGATTTCGGCGTGGCCTGCAAGTCCTGGAAGAGCTGCTCGCCGCACACATCTGCAGTCTCAGGTCTTATTACTTTCCCTCTGGATATCTTTCACGTAGGTCTTCATTCAGCTCATCAAAAAATGTGTCACTTCTTCAATGCCACCAGACATTTGCACAAATTATTGCTCCTGCTGTGTTTGGCTTGGTGCTCACTTAATTCCTGTATTTTGTCCTTTGAATAGGTCATTGCTGACATGTCATCCTGCCAGGTTATGATTCTTTGTTATGTGCACTCATATAACAGAGTTTATTTCTACAGGGCAGATATCAGCATTTGTAATGTACACTTATCAGAATGACGAGAACTGTTCATGTAATTTATAAAGTTAATGCCTCTGACTGGGAGCAGGTAATGATGAAGTTTCTAGACAAAATAATTTCTTCATGCTATAAAATCATGGGATATTTACAAAGATTTTATCTGTATTCCAAGTATACTAGAATGGTGAATTTTGAATTGGCATTTTGCAGATTTTTTAAAGTACTTTTAATAAAAGTATAAGTAGGCTATTAGGGATTAGTAATCTAGGAGAACTGTGAGATATCAATATCTTTAGAATTTTATGCTTTAGGCCAGGTGCAGTGGCTCACGCCTGTAATCCCAGCACTTTGGGAGGCCGAGGCAGGCAAATTATGAGGTCAGGAGTTCGAGACCAGTCTGGCCAACATGGTGAAACCCTGTCTCTCCTAAAAATACAAAAACTTAGCTGAGTGTGCTGTTGGGTGCCTCTCATTCCAGCTACTCGGGAGGCTGAGGCAGGAGAATCGCTCAAACCTGGGAGGCAGAGGTTGCAGTGACCTGAGAACATGCTCCAGCTTGGGCAATGTGAGACTCCAGCTTGGGCAATGTGAGGCTCCAGCTTGGGCAATGTGAGACTCCATCTGAAAAACAAGAACAAAAACAGATTTCAGGCTTTATTCCTATTTTTATTTGGAGAATCAGAAAATACTATACCTAGAGTTTTTTAACCACTACCTTACTAAAAACACTTAATGAGTTACACTTTAGTATTATCCCTGGGGCTTTGGCTTAAGATATATTTAAGAGGTGATCACCAAAGAAATTTACGAAGTTTAGTTTTTAGTAATGGTACACTGGAAATGGTTTTGGACTAATTGTTTCAGTGGAAAAGAAAAAGGAAAAATTGAACAAAAAAACAAATCTGTCTAAAGACACTGAAGAGCTACCAAGTACAGACAAATTTCAGGCCCAAGACCCATGAAAAGACACAGCCAAGAGGGGTGCAACTATCAAGAAGTAGAAGCCCCAGGAAACACACCTGTGGGTAACACCGCCCATGGGCACCGAGGAAGGAGAACTGTCCAGACCCCAGGCACAACTAGTGCCTGAAGAATATCTTAGTTTATAGTGTTATTGCTCAGCTGTTTCCTTTATAGAATCCTTCACATATAATCATATATTAGTTTATAGAATCAGTGCTTGAAGTGTAACTTACTGCTTACATATATCTAGCATACTTAGTTCTATATAATCTTTCTATATGATCATATAAGTATTGTAGTCGGAGCTGTACTGACACATTTAGTGTTGATTTATATAATCCTTCTATATAACCATATAGTCGTTTGTAGTAGGAAGAATGCCTAGAGCAGTCACAGAACAGAAGCAGTACATGGGAAAACAGCCAGACCAGGACGAGAACCAAAGATCCAGGCGGTGGCGTCCCTGCCTGAAAGGGCATACGCTGTATGGCAGGCTTGGAGCAAGAGCCTCTCCTCCTGATAAAGGAGTTGTAGTACCTTGCATCCAGTTCCTGTGGAAAGTAGGCCTCAGGCCTGAGGTTCTGGAAGTCACCAAGGGAGAAGAACCCCTCTGGTGTCACCAGTCAGGGAGGCTGTACACCCTGTCAGTCTTTTCTCGCTTCTGTGCTAGCTCAAATAATCCTCCCATAAATATCTTAAGAGAAGAGCACAAGTCTGTCAGCTCTCACTGCATTGGCTTACAGTATCCTTCTATTAGAAATCCTTTGAAGTCTCCAGCACCCAGATAAGAAGTGTTTTGCATGACACCTGCTGCACACAGCCCACCTCCTTGACTCGGTGACCTAATGGGGTTGGACCCCTTTTCTGTACACAACCCTCCACTACTGCGCACGGCACAGCCCCTTGCAGTGCACAGTCCACCTCTCTGCCCAGGTGACAACATGGGGTGGTCCCCTCGCTTGTAACTCAAGTGATTATTATGCCCTATTACTAAGCCTATAGATGATGACCTCACTCATGACCCTGCCCCCTGCTTGTACCTAATAAATACAGATGCTCTCGGGCATCTGGGGGCCGCTGCTGATCTCCGCTCACAGGTGGTCTGGTACCCCAAGTCCAGATGCTCTTCACCAGTTCTTCAGTGTCCTGTGTCTTTACCTCTTGGATCCTGCACCTCAACACAGCATGAGGGACACCCTACAACCCTGTGGGACCTCCACAGCCCTACACACACCAGCTTTGGCTTAGGGTCTTGAGGTTCTGTGTGTGCGATCAAAGGTGAAATGGGAAAAGGTCAGCTCTTGTGTGGACTGAAGCCCATATTTTTTTCATATCAGTATTTAATTGGTGTTAAGTGCTCTGAGACTGATAATGATACTAGCCTAGTTGCCTGCCGACAGCAAAGGGAATGCTTTGGAGAAATATAAGATAATCTAAAGCTTTAAATTAATTCTACAACTAATCAAAAAAATTATATGACACTCAATTACAGAAAATTAACTATCCAAAAAAAAAACCCAAGGGACAAAGACAGAAAATAGAAAAAAAAAAAGAAATCCTGTTAATGTGCAGATGTTAAAATCACATTATTAAAAACGGATTTTTTAAAAACAAAACAGAGAATTAGAGAGGTAACTTGGAAATACAAAAAAAATGAAAATTCTGAAATTAAAAAATAAAATGACTAAAAAGAGCTTAACAGATAATGGTAAAACAAGAGTAGATTTAGTTGAGGAGAGAATTAGTGAACTTGAAGACAAATTAGGAATAAATTATCTCAGCTGAAAATGGAGAGACAGTGGACCCAAAGCGCAGGGAGGAAACTGCCAAAAAGGAATACATGAACCTCACACAGGAAAAATGCAACAAAAAACACACTTAGGTGCAAAGGGTTTATCAGGGAGAAAGTAAAACAACAAGAATAACTTTAAAATTAGACAAAGATGACAGAATGACTTCTGTAATGGCAGTGTAAAGAGATCTGTAGAAACAACCAACCACCACTGGTTAAATTTTTGATATATATAATTTTATGTATTGTGTGTGTGTGTGTGTGTGTGTGTGTGTCTGTCTGTCTGTCTGTCTGTATGTCTGTCTGTCTTTGGAATGCCTTTGGGAATTGTCCTAAGGGCATATAGCAAATGAAGGAACACTTATTCAAGAAAATCTACTAATTCTCACTAAGGACATTGAGATTTATGGCATTTGAACTTCAGACTGAATGTAAGTGACCTTAGCAATTCAAATCCCTCTCCCCAACATAAAAACACATATGAGCAAAGGCCATGATGTACAATCAGGCCAAAGGTGGCATGATTGCATATTTTTTCTCTTTTCTTCTGTTAACTAACATAAAAAAAGCAATATTATGAAATAACATTTATGTAATTGTATTATTGGGCTTATAACATATAGAAATATATTTGATCAAGGATGTGGTTGGGACCAAGGCTATATTGGGGTGAGGAAATGATACCAAATGGTAACTTGAAACGAAAAGAAAACAATGGAGAAAGCCACAAAGGTAAATATGAAGTCTAATATGAAAACTCTTGCAGGGAATTTGAGGGATTTGGGGCCTAGCAAGGAAAAATACATGGACACGAGGTGGCAGTAAAGCACAGCAAGCTTTATTCGAGCCCTGCTTTGAGAGGATTGCCTGGGCGAGGAAGTCCCTCAGAGCCTGAGACCTTCTAGAGAAAATACCAGGGAGCCACAGCCTAGGAGGGAAGGAGTACCCTGGGATTCCTGCAGGAGTAGGGAACTGAGGAGAGCGCTCACTTATCTAGAGGCTATTGCTCAGCAGGATGATGAAAGGGAGAGTTTCTGGGTCAGAGAAATATAAGGCAGCAGTGGCTTCGGGTTTTTATTGTCCAAGGCTTACCTTATCTCTTGCAAGCAGGTGTTGGGCACAGTTTTGTGGGTTATTCAGAAAAGGCAAAGACTAAATGCTCAAATTTTTGCCTCCTTGGACTATAATTAAAACCTGTGCAAAAGAGATATTCCACTAAATGTCTCAGGCTGCCATGGTAAACACAACAGGGCCAACATATAAGAGCTGTCTTTGACTCATTTATTTAAAACTCTTTAAGTAGCGCTTTTCTCTTTTTTCTTCCTTAACCTTTTTTAAAAGACAAAAAATTATGTAGCAGGAACTGTAATACTGTTCTGTAACAGTAACACCTATAGATATAATGTAACACCTATACAAATAATAGACAAAACAGTAATAACACAGAAAAGGAAAAGAAATAATAGGCATATCGATAACATTTCTATATTTTCCTGCAATTAAGTTAGTATAAATCTGAAGTTAATTTTGACAAGTTAATATGTATGTTATTATCCCTAAAACAACCAGACAGTAATTAACTCAAAAAAATAGTAATAAGATTATCAAAAGAATTACATTATTACCTTAGTAGCTTAATCAAAATATGGCAGTAAGGGTAAACTAGAGAAACAAAAAAAGACTTGATGTGTAGAAAACAAAATGTAAAATGGCAAACATAAATCCGAAAGTATTAATAATAAGATTAAATATGAATGAATAAAATAAGCAAATCAAAAGGCAGGGATTATAATGTCAGATTGGAGGAAAAAGTAAGATCCAATTAACGCTGTCTAGAGTAGCCATATTGTAATTCAAATATACAAATAGGACAAAAGCAAAACCATGGAAAAATATATGTTAGGCAAATAGTCATAATAGAAACTTGTCATGGCTACATAGGTATCAGACAAAATAAACATTAAAACAAAAAAGTTTCTAGAGAAAAAGAGGGGCATTTTTTAATGATCAGTGAGTCAATCCATCAGAAGGATAGAATTATGGCAAAAGTATATGCAGGTAGCAGCAAAGCCATCACAATAACATAAAGCAAAAACTGAGAGAACTGAAGGGAGAAATAGACAATTCAACAATAATAGTTGAAACTTTAATATCCCCACTTTCAATGATGGGTTGAAAAAAACTTGACAGATGATCAACAAGGAAATAGAAGACTTTAACAACACCATAAACCAAATAGACCTAAAACATGTATTGAAAAACTAACTCTACCACAGCAAAATATACCCTTTCTCAAGGGCACATGAAAAATTTTCCAGGATAGACCATTTTAACGCTACAAAACAAGCCAGGTGCAGTGGCTCATGCCTATAATCCCAGAACTTTGGGAGGCCAAGGTAGGCAGATCACTTGAGGTCAGAAATTCAAGACCACCCTGGCCAACATGGTAAAACCCCAACTCCACTAAAAAGACAATAATTAGCTAGGCATGGTGGCACACACCTGTGATCCCAGCTACTCCGGAGGCTGTGGCAGGAGAATTGGTTGAACCTGAGAGGCAGAGTTTGCCACTGCACTCCCTTCTGAGTAACAGAGCGAGACTCCATCTGAAAAAAAGAAAATAAAACAAACAAACAAATAAAAACAAGCTAAATAGATTGATAAGACTGAAGTTATTTAAAGATAGTGTACAATCACAATTGAATGGTATAGAAATCAGTAACAGAAAGATATTTGTGAAATTCACACTTACATGAACATTTAAATAACACACAGTTAAATAACCAATGGATCAAAGAAAAAATCATGAGAGACATTGGAAAATACTTTAATAAAAATGAATATAAAGACACACATATCAAAACATATGAGATGCTGCAAAAGCAGTGCTTATAAGGAAATTTACAGCTGAAAATACTATATTGAAAAAGAGAAGAAAGATCTCAGATCAGTAATAGAAACTCATGCCTATGACACAAGAAAAAGAAGAGCAACTACACCTAAAGCAAGCAATAAGAAGGCAACATTAAAGATTAAAGCAGAAATTAATAAAATATAGAACATAAAAATAAACAGAGTAAGAGAGTTGATTGTTAGAAGAAATCTGCAAAATTGACGAGTCTTTAGCTAGACTGACCAGGAAAGAAAGATAAACAAAAAGAAAAAGAGACAATTCATACCAGTATCATAGGATTAAAGAGGGGATATAATTACCCAAACTTGCAGAAATATAAAAAGATTTGAAAGGAAATACTGTGATTAACAAAATTAATTGCATGAAATAAGTAATTTCCCAGAATAAAACAAACCACCAAAAATAACTCAAAAATACTTAGAAATGTGAATAGGCCTATAATAAAATATTAAATTAATAATTAAAAGAATTCCCCCACACACAAAAAAGCCCAAGCACAGTTGGTTCCAATAGTGAGCTTTTTCAGATGTTTAAGGAAGAATTAACACCAATTCTTCATAACTATTTCAAAAAAAACAGGAAGAAAAGGAACACTTCCCAACTAATTTTATGAGGCCAATTTTATCATGATACCAGCACCTGATAATGAAATCACAGGAAATTACAAATAACTATCTCTTATTAATATAAATACAAAATTCCTTGATAAAATGTTTGCAAACGTACTCCAGCAACACGCCAAAACCTAATCCAGCAACACACAAAAGAATTATATATAATGATCAAGTGGGATTTGTGTCAGGAATGCAAAGATGGTTTAACATCCAAAAGTCAGTTAATATATGGATGGGAGCCACAAATTTAATCAGCCACCTTGCAGGAAAACTGAGTTTTAACTGAAGGGGAAAGATACAAGAATGAATGAAAGTAAAATGCAGGACTTCTTAGATTTTACAGGATGGGACTATAGTTTTATTCAGCTGTAAATGTGCACTTTTCTTCCAGACAAGGGCAGAATAACCCTGAAGACAACTCAAGGAACATCGTGGCTGCCCCTTGGGTTTTGGAAAGTGGGATCATCACGTTGCTTTCAATAAACCAAGCACCTTTAGTAGGCCAGATGGCACACTGATGTTTGTATTAGTCCATTCTTGCACCACTGTAAAGAAATACCTGAGACTGGGAAATTTATAAAGAAAAGAGGTTTAGTTGGCTCACAGTTCTGCAGGCTATACAGGAAGCATAGCAGCATCTGCTTTTGAGTAGACCTCAGGGAGCTTTTATCCATGGTGGAAGGCAAAGGAAGAGCAGGTGTCTTATGTGGCAGTAGCAAGAGGAAAAGAGAGAGGGGGGAGCTGCTACACACTTTTGAAACAATCAGATTTCATGATCTCTCACTATCAGGAGAGTAGCACGGAGAGCATGATGCTAAACTATTTATAAGAACTCCACCCCCATGATCCAAAAACTTCCCATTAGGACCCTCCTCCAACATTGGGGATTACAATTCAATATGAGATTTGGGTGGGGGGATACAGATCACATATCAACATTGTCTATTAAATGAAGGGCAAAAACTGCATTATCTGCTCAATAAATAAAGAAAAACAAGATCTAATACCTTTTTATGAATAAAAAAACCTCAACACATTAGAAATAGGAATTGCCTAACCTGATAGGACATCTATGAAAAATCTACCACTAATGTCATACTTAATGGTGAAAGAATAAATATTTCTCTCCTAAGATCAGTAAAAAGAAAAGGATGTCTATTCTTGCCACTTATAGTCAAAATTTTTCTTGAGTTCCTGGATAAGAAAAATATACAATAAAAATAAATGAAAGCCAACCAGATTAGAAAGGAAGAAGAAAAGGTATTTCTATTTGCAGATGACATAATTTTGTATGGAAGAAATTCTAAGGACTCTATTAAAGGCTCTTAGAATGAATAAACAGGCTCAGAAAGCTTCAGAATACTGTATCAATATGCAAAAATCATTTGAATTTCTACATACTAACTACCTTAGTTAGTTTGGGCTGCTATAACAAATTTTCATAGACTGAGTGGCTTAGCAACAAACATTTATTTCTCATTGTTCTGGGGGCTGAAAGCTTAACATCAGAGTGCCAGCATGGTCAGATTCTGGTGAGGAAGCTCTTACAGGCTGCAGACAGCTGATTTCTCCTTGAATCCTCACATACAGGACAAAAGGCAAGAGAGCAATCTGGGATTCCTTTTAGGAGTATTAATCCCATTCATGAGAGCTCCATCCTCCTGACCTAATTACCTCCAAATGGTCCTACCTCCTAATGCCATTACACTGGGGGTTAGAATGTCAACGTAGAAAATTTGAAGAGACACAAACATTTTGGCCATTGTGCTAACCATGAACCTAAAAACCAAATTAAGTAACAATCTCATTTAAAACAATAACAAAAAGAATGGAACACTGCATTAGTCTGTTTTCATGCTACTGATAAAGACATAACTGAGACTGGGATATTTATACAGGAAAAAGGGTTCATTGGGCTTGCAGTTCCACATATCTGGGGAGGCCTTAGAATCGTGGCAGAAGGCAAGGAGGGGCAAGTCACATCCTACATGGATGGTGGCAGCCAAAGACAAGAGTTTGTGCAGGAACCCCTCCCCACTTACAATAGTCATCAGATGTCATGAGACTTACTCACAAGAAGAGCATGCCCCCATGATTCAATTAACTCCCAACAGGTCCTCTCCATAACACATGGGAATTCAAGATGAGGTTTGGGTAGGGGCACAGTCAAATCAGATCAAACACTTGAGAGTAAATTTAATAAAATAAGTGTAGAACGTGTATACTAAAAACTGCAAAACACTGTTCAAAGAAATTGTGGAAAATCTAAATAAATGGAAAGATATCTCATGTTCATAGATGGGTCCTATAATTGATATATTAATGACATGGCAGAACGTATCAAATTCATCTACAGATTTAACATAACCCTTACCTTAATAAATTCCAGTTGGTTTTATTGCAGAAATTGACAAGTTGATTCCAAAATTCATGTAGAAATGCAAGGCATCTAGAATAGTTAAATGTAGAAATGCAAGGCACATAAAATAGCTAAATTAATATTGAAAAGAAGCCTAGAGTTAGGTTCTTAGCTATTTTAAAATTTACTACAAAACCATAGTACGTAAGAAAGTGTTTTTACAGGCGTAAAGATAGGTACATAGGTCAAAGAAATAGGACTGAGAGTTCGTATAAACCTTTATATTTATGATCAATTCATTCTGACAAGAATTTCAAAACAATGTAATGGTGAAAAAATACGTCGTTTTGTCAGGGATGAGTGAATATACACATTCAAAAGGATGAAGTGAACTCTTACCTCACACCAAAGAGTGAAAACGATAAGATTCTTGCAAGAAAATATGGTTTGGAACCTCCATACATTTGGTAAATACTTCTTAAATATGAAATCAAGAACACAAGTGACAAAATAATAGATAAATAAAAGAAATATTTGACAGTAAATAAGAATGAAGCTCTGTTGCACATGTTGCACAATGGATAAACCTTGAAAAATAATAGATAAATTGTACTTCATTAAAATTAAAAGGTTTTGTGTTTTAAGTAATACCAACAGGAAAAGAAACACGATTAAATGAAAAGAGAAAACACTTTCAAATAATAATTTACCCATTGAAAGACTTGTTTATAGAATTATAAAGAGTCCTTACATTAAAAAGCCTGCCAATTAAATGCAATTTATAGAAACACAACAAAAGATACTCAGAAAAATGATGAAAAAAGATATAGTTCACAGCAAGATGGTGCAGCTCCACTTGTGAAACACAATGAACTTTAAAACAACAAGCCTTACTGGAAATAAAAAGGGACATTTCACAATGATAAAAGTTCAAAATTTAAGAATGCATAAGAATTGTATGTGCTTGTATCTTGAAAACCATAAGAAGCAAAATTTATCAGAACTAAAAGGATAAAGTAAACCACCTGCTAGAATAAGAAGAAAAATACTTTTAACTCACCTGAGATAACAAGCAGAAAAGGTTAACATAATATTACAATTTTGAAAAAGTTTAACAAATTTGAGCTGATTGACTTTTACACAACAACTTTAGAATACAACATTTTCATGTACATGCAAATCATTTGCCAAAATTGTACATAAGCTGAGCCATAAAGGAACTATTAGTAAATTTTTAAAGATTGAATTTACATGTTTTCAGACTCAAGTAGAATAGGCTAGAACCATGTTATATGACTCCATTAGAGTGAAATTAAACATAACAAAAAAGATAACTAGAGTATCTTCACACTTGGAAACTAAGCAATATACTTCTAAATATCTAATGTGTCAGCCAAAATTAGAATAGAAGGTTAAAGAAGCATTTAAAACTGAATGACAGTAAGTTGCCACATACCAAAGTGTGGCTTGAAATTAAAGGCATGATTAGAGGGATATTTAAAGCCTTAAATATTGCAAAATTATGAAGCAAGAAAGGCTGTAAATCAATGTTGTCAACATACCCACTGAAGAAATAAGAAAAAGCACAGCAAATTAAATCCAAAAATGATAGAAGGAAAGAAAGAAATATATAAACACAATGAGTAACATAAAAAGCACAGGAGTAGAAAACAGAAATATTTAAAACCAAAATCTAGTGTTTTGAAAATACTATAAAATGGACACACACTAAGAAAGGTAATCAAGAAAAAGACAGGGCACAAATGGCCCATGTTAGGAAGGCATGGGAGGCACAGCTGCACTTGGAGGGGAGAATATGAAAATCATAATTTAATAATATGATGCCAATACATTTGAAAGCATAGATAGTAGAATCGTACAATATAGATAACTCAAGACTAAATGGATAATTCTCTAGACAGCTAAAAAATAACAAAATAGATTCAAGAGGATGTGATTACCTAGATAAACCAGCCATCATTAAAAAAACATTTAGAATAAAGAGGAAAACATTTTATTTTAACCTTATCTCTCACCCTAAAATGATACTACGACCAGAAAGTTTCTGACTGTGTGTCAATCTTTATTTCATGAGTCCTTCCCCCTTCTGTTTTACAAAGTAGAGTAAACGTTTCTTTTATGAAGCTAACATAACCTTGATAAGATTTCTGAATAAAAACTGAGTGAGAAAATTATGTGCCATATAGACCATGAAGTAGATACAAAAAGTCTAAACATAAATGGGGAAATTGGATCCATTAGTATAATTATGAAAAATGTCTTCAAGACACACTAGGATTTGTCTCCTTAAAACAAAAAGTGGCATAACAGTGGGAAGTCTATCAATTATAATTCACCACATTAGTGAAAGAACATCAACCAAATGAACATACCAATTGTAAATGTTGGAATAAAATTCAAAACTCACTTTTGATCTTTAACAAATGTAGAACTTTAGCAAAGTAGAAGGGAATTACTTAGTCAAAACACATGCCAAAACCATTTGTAAATGGGAGAATTCCCATTAAGTAAAGAATATTATATTTTCTATCTTCACTAGCATTAAACATTTGAATAATATGTGATATAATATATAATATGACTGAAAAAGAGTATGTAAGGAGTAAACAGAAGAACCCAATGTGTCATAATCGTAGACTGTTGAAAATAGTCTACAATTGAGAGAACTAATAGGTAAATTAAAGAGCAAGATGAGAATAGAAGCTGAACATATAAACATCAACAACAGCAGAAATTATTTGTTAAAAGTATCCTATGAACAAATATTGACAATAGCAACAATAATATATTTAAGAATGAACCCAACAAACAAAATATGTATAAGAATTTGATGGATGAGATGACAAAATTTGGCCAAAGGATGAAAGAACCAAACATAGGACCAGTAATGTTATTAAATGGGAAATCTCAGTATATGAGGTCATTAACTCCAAAAGTAAAATTATAAAATTCTTACAGAATCAACGTCCCAGAATAACAATGGACATTTTGAAAAATTTAAATAATGAGATGAAATTGACAACAGTGTTAAGATGTACTATAAAATTATATTAATTCAATAAAGTATAATGTTGGTAAAGGCATAGAGAAATAATTATAAAGCGTATTTACTTCAATCTGTTTGTTCAACTATTCATAGATCCCCTACCTAGCATTTGTATATGTGTATGGAAACATGAAATAATGTTTACATAATATTAATGACTGGTTTTCCGTGATGATGGGGTTTAGAGTCATATTTTGTTTTGCTATTTTGGTACTTTTCTTCACTGTTTAAATTCTTTATAATGCATTTTTTTCCCTTTTGCCAAAATAAGTTAGTGAGGGTGTTTTTTAAAACAATTAAAGATGTTTTCTCCATATTATTAAAGAGAATTTTTTTCAGAGAAATATTAAAAAGTATAAATTAGTTGATATTTAAATGACTACCTTAGTTGATGTGTTTTCCACCAAAAGCCTGAACCGTAAGGCGTGTGTGTACGGTGTAGCAGGCATGACAACTGTATCCTGTCTCTCAGCACTAGGAATCAAGTCCATGCCGCCTCACCAAGCAATTCAATGGGCGAGTCCAAGGCATTTTGCAAATTTCCAGCTTCAGTTCTTGGAAATCGGGTGTCAGGGCTGTAAAAATAATGTGTCTGCTCTCTTTTCAACCACACAGCTTGAAGAAACAATTTTCAGATCAGAAAGTGCTCTTCCCTGAAAAGTTAGGCATGAAGAGAAGGGAAATTTAACGATGTCCATTAGAATAACTCAATGCTCCACAGACAAATGTCAATCTGGCAATAATTCCTCTTCTGGCTGCGACTCAGCTTCCTTATGGTGCTCTCGCATCCATAAAACACCGAGCCCAGACAAAGGCTGCACTGGCTGCTGTTTGACTTGGCAGATTTAGAGGCAGAGGCCACAGTTGCTGGGGTAGCAGAAGACAGAATTGGTCGGTCACAGCTGAGTCAAAAGCTAAAGATATTGTCTGTATCCTAGTGATACAATTAGACGAAAATAATGAAGGAAGGAAGAAAAGTCTCAGGAGAAAAGAGGCTGTAGTTTTGTACATTCTCCTCATAAAATCACGTTTATTGATCATGCAAAGTAGCAAGGGAGATTCTTAGACAATTTGATGGTGAATTGGAGGCAGAAGGAAGACTGTGGATCTCATCAGACTTACAGAGGCAGGTTTCTCCCAAGACAACTTTACTTTCCATTGTGAAAATATATCAGCTAAAGGAGTCACTCATTAACACCTTAGCAAGATGAAAGGTTTCAGGTCCATTACCCACAGTTCTGCTTGGCAAAGCGAAGTTCCCCTTGCTGCAGTCTGTTATGGATTGAATTGTGTCCCTTAAAAAGATTTATTGAAGACCTAAGCCACAGTGTCTGTGAATGTGACTTCTTTGCAGTTGTCATGAAGTTAAGAATAAAACCATTGGAATGGGGCTTAATGCAACATGATCAATGTCCTTCTAAGAAGAAAATGTGGACACACACATATACACACACAGGAGCATGCTGTGTGAAGACACAGGTACACAGGAAAGACAGTATGTGGGGTGCAGGTGGAGATTACAGTGATGTCGACAGAAGCCAGGGAACATCTGGGGCTACTGGAAGATGGAAAGGCAAGAAAGGATCCTCTCCTAGAGGCTTCAGAGGAAGCGCGGCCCTGAAAGCACCTCCAGTTTGGACTTCCAGCCTCCAGAAATGAGAGCATAATTACTGTTGTTGCTTTGAGCCATCCATTTAGTGGTGCTTTGTGATAGCAGCACAGTTGTGGGAGTCTGTTTTTGAACACAGGCTCCCATGTTCAACTTATCTCCTTTTCCTTACTTGGGTGCTTGATGACTTCAAAGAGACTGTTTCTTTGGAGAGGGTGGAATAAGCCTAAAGGTGAGAGCCAGGTTTTGGCATTCAAACAGGTGGTAGGCTTTCTCCTAGATCCAGTCACGTAGGCTTATACTTATTAGGGGTTTGTTGTTGTTGTTGACATGGCAATATTGTCTAACAAACTTCAGCTTGTCCTTCAGGACAACCTTATTGGACTTTTTCCTTTTACTCAAAGCAACTTGTGGCAGTGACTGCCAATGATGGCAGAATCCTTGTCCTCATTTTCTTCCAGAGCACACATTTAGACGACATCTCCCAGCCTCCCTTGCAGTTAAGTCTGGCTTTTTGATGAGGCTCTAGATGGCATAGCTGGAACAGAAGCGATGTGTGCCACTTCCAGCTCTCAGCCCTGGTCCCCAAAACCTCCCACAGGTGCTAATCATGCTTTTTTACGCTTCTAGCAGATTGGAATAAAGACAACCAAACCACCCTAGAAGCCTTATGTGGAACACGGCCGACCTCTCTCCACCAAAATCCTGAAATGACCACAGAGAATGACTATCCTTATGGGCCAGCTTTGGATTGTCATGTGACTGATGTATAAAGTCCTACTGTGATTAAGCATTGTACATGTTTGGAGTCTGCTTGATAGAGCATCTGGCATCAGTAGCCAATGCAGTATTTCATGCCTTAAAGTGGGGGCTGACTTAACACGAGCTTGGAATGCATGTCATTGCTTTGGCGAGGAGAAAGTGTCAAGGATACTGATATAGGAAGCTGGGAAGCTAAAGAGCCCTATTGTGCTACAGTAGAAAATCTGTTAAAAACTGTTAAATATAATAACTTGACAGGCAAAATACTAACCAAAGTGTTTACTGAGGCTGTAGCTCTGGGAGAAGAGGTTCAAAATTGTTATTCAATAATAATATTCAAGGTGGTCTCCGTAGTTCAGAAATAATAGCTTTGGGCTGTTCTATTGCATCAGAAAGGGGGGAAAAGCTTCACATGCCTTTATACCATTACACATTTTACTTCCTGTTTGTTACAACTGATTCAGTATGTTGTACATGTGTGGAAGATGTTCAATTAATATGTGATAAATTATCAGCTCAAATATGGCAGATGGAGAGGGATTCTTCTTGACCATTCACTGATTCTTCTTAATCAGTTGAAATTGCATTGTCCCGGAATATTCCTCTTTTCATAAATTTTCTAAGCATTTGAAATATCAAATCTTAAACCTTCTTTGATTCACCTTAATGCTTTCTTTACATGTGAACAACAGCTATGCTCGAAGAGTCAAGAAATCCTAATATAAATAAAGCCAGGGAATGGATACTCCAAGTTTCTCTTGTCCCCTGGGTATTTTATTTGTTCACATTCCTTTTATTTAGCAGCAGTAGAGCTACTCATACCACTATGAAGCTTCTGATACTCCAAGTTTCTAGAAATGATGGAAAGTTAAAAAAAAAATCCAAAACCAGATGGAAAACAAGAAAGCATCCACTGACTCTAAAAACTATCAGAAATCCTTGAAAGGTTTCAAGACAGACATAAATTGCTCTGAAATAGAAAACTCAACATTTGTGAAATTGTGGGAAAAGCACCAAATTGCACCTTGATTAGAGGCTGTGGCAGGAGGGGCCCCGGAAACCTGGGAAATGACCCCAGAAGGGGCTTCCAGCTGCTCTTGCCCCTACTCCACAGCCTGCCAGATGCACACTTAGTTGGGCCAGGTTGATGTAAAGGGACCATCTGGATGATGAGAGAGCTTGAGTCTGAAAGCAGGGAAGTATCCTGAATGGTTAGAGCGCCCCAGGCTGGAAGAGAGATTGAAACATCACCAAGATGGCACATCGCCAAGATGGCACGGCTCACAGCAGGTCAAGGTCTTTCCTGCTCTCACGGAAACAACCAAGGACAACAGGACCCAAAAACCCTCCTTCCCTTTCCTAGAAAGCCTAAAAAAGGAGGCAACAGGCTTCTCATATAGATGACAGCCAAATTTTAAAGTGGGGGGCAGACTGAGAACAACCCTGAGAACTGAGGGGAGGACACTCACCCAGTGAAACACAGCTAACTGAACAATCAGATGGAAGCCGTGAGAAGTCCACATGCTGGACCTTCAGGGACATTGAAAGTGGGTCTCATGTGAATAAAAAGTGTGAGAATTGAAAACTTACTCATGCAAATTAAAAGTGCAACAGATTGGCTGAATAACATTATGAACACAATTGAAGAAAAAATTACCCGACCAGGACATGCGGGTGAAGAATTCTTCCAGAAGGTGACCTGGGAGGATAAAGACAAAGTAAGAAAGAAACGTTAAGAAGCATCATAAACAGATTCACAGATTCCCATGTTCAACTTCCATGCCTCTCAGAAGAGGGGATAGAAGGTACACAGAACAAGAAAGGTGAAGAGAAGTAATAGGCAAAAATCTCCTAGAGGGGAAGAGAAGACAGAAATGTCAAAGAACTCTCATAATTTATCAGAAAGGACTTTTTAAAAAATGATCAAGTAGGCATATGTAATTGAATTTCAGAAAACCAAGTATAGAATATAAACCTTTTCAACTTCTAGAAAAATTGACAAAGCACAATAATATAAATGTACCAAATGAGCATTAGAATTCACAAATGCAGAAACATATATAGGAAGACAATAAAAAACATTTTGAAATCTTCAAGAGAAATAGATTGGATTGGAATTCCATACTCAAAATGTAATTTCAGTATTAGCATAGAATATTAAAGTTTTCTGATCCCCAAGGGCTCAAAGTTCCCAATCACTGATATCATACAAACCATGTTTACCAACCATAATAAATTCCAGAGAAATAATATTGCACCAAAGTTCAATAAAATCAGAAATTAAAAACAAACAAAATATATGTGTGTATGTGTGTGTGCATACATATATGAATAAATTACAATATCTTTTTGAAACTGTGAGATTAAGCTGGTGTTTAAAGGAAAATTTACAGTTCTGCATGTATTCATAAAGAAATTAGTAAGTATGTGTATGTATGAAATAGATATTCAAGCTAAGAAATTGAAAAAGAGCAATAAAACAATCACTAAGAAAGCAAACAGTAGGAATAATGAAGACAAAAATAGACTTTAACAAAATTAATAACCATAAAATAGTACAATTGATCAATACAGAAAAGCTGCTTTTTGAAATGGATAACCATAGATAAAACTTCGTTACATGAGGTGAAGGAGAAAGAGAGGGAAGCAGGAAGGTCACAGAGTTTTAAATTGAATACGACATTGACTGTTTTGTTTCATATTAGACTGGTCTTGCCTTTAAAACACCATTTTAAAAGAGACCATTTGTTAGTGCCTGAAATTTGAAACTGGCTTAAAAGCTCTGTCAGCTGGAAAGAGACTTGTCAGTTTGATAATGGAAAAGAAGAAGATACATCAGAGAGAGGTAAAAATGCTGGTACAATAAAATGCTTTTTACTTGTACTGTACTGATTACATTTCTTTCAGTGAACTGGTTTTTGTAGTTTACTCAACAGTGAAAATATGACCAAAGTTGCCAATGGCAGAAAGTTTTCTGGATCCATCAGAAGCTCTCATCCCCTTTTCAATAGGAAAGTAGACTTGTGTATGGGACAGATTGCCCAGACTTCCTTCACTTGTCTTGCATTGAAACGTGGCTGTGGCTCTGAGTTCACTTAAATGGAATGAGAGCAAGAGGCATGTATGTCCCTTCTAGTTCAGGGCAGTGAGATTGAGTCTTGTCTCCTACATTCTCCTTTTCCACCTTCCAATCAGACGGAGGACTGAAATACCAAGGATAGAGCAAGGCTGACAAACTCACATTGAATGACAAGATCTTCATGGGCCTGGATCCCTGAAAGACTGTGTGGAACAGAGTCCCTTGACAACCTGAAACACCAGGTTCATTCAGATTCTTTTGTGAGGTTCTCATAATATGATTCATTTTTAAGACACTAAGGGGATGTATTTGTTATAGCAGCTTAACATATCTCAGTTAGCAGCCATATAATAAAATATGTGTATATTTAAGAACAGCAAAAAAACTTGAGATTGGGATGATTTCCAACAAATATATTAGAAGGTTTTTTTAAGTGATGTATTTATAGGTGATTATTTTCTTTTCTATAATTATTTTTTTCTTTTTGATAATATATATAATTAAGTAACATTATTCTTAATGAGAATAAAAGTTATTTTTTGAAGTATAGGTATGCATCATATATAACACTGAGGATCTTAATATGAAGAGTTAAAGAGAAAATGGCCAGTCTGAAGGAAAAAAGTATAAAGAATGATTCCCAAATGTGAGCACATAGAAACGATATGCTAGTTCTTCTTAAATAGTAGAAAGTACTTTTCTAAAATGTTATTAATAAGACTAATAAAAAATGAAAAAATTAAAGGATATATTTTATACAAAGGGTATGTATACACATTGAATACCTGTGTGTGTGTGTGTATATATATATACATATAATATAAAATATCATATGCTCTGTGTGATGTAATACATTGTATGTAATTATAATTCAGCTTGGCATGGTGATGCCTGTCTGTAGTCTCAGCTACTCGGGAGGTTGAGTCAGGAGAATCGCTTGAACCTGGAAGGTGGAGGTTGCGGTGAGCGGAGACCACGCCATTGCAATCCAGCCCAGGTGACAGAGTGAGACTCCATCTCAAAAAATAAAAAATAAAAATAAACAAAACTTTAAAAACCTATAATTCATATGTCATTGTAATACATATAATAAAACTCATGTTACTGGATATTTTGTTAGCTAGTAATTGAACCATTCAAGTTGGTTCTTGCCCCCAAAATTCTAAATTACTAAAATTCAGTTGAAGTGTTTCCAGTTCTTAAGTGAAATGTTATAAACTTCGAAGATTATATTAGAATTTACCATTTAAGGAAATTATAGATCATAAGCCTGAATTTCATAAATTGCTGGGAGATGCCCACTTTAAGTGTAACACTGCAAGATGCTGGAGGAAAGTCCCCACATCTAGCAATCTGTATGACCTGGGCCAAAATCTGACTCTGCCATGACCTGGCTGGGTGACCTTGAGCAAGGTATTACATCGAGCTACACTTCAGACATCTCACCTGTGAAGAGGGAATAATAATGCCTCCTTTCAGAACTGTGGAGAGAATTCACCATAGAGAATGAATCTAAACTATTCTATTTGCCCTGGGGGAGAATGGTTATTATAAAATGATAGATCTTAAATTATGTTAATAACAGTTTCTCCAAACAAAACTCTCTCTTTCTGACTCTCTACCCTATGCTTTTGCACAATCCCAGTGTCTCTTTCCCCCTCATTCTAAATAAAAAATAGGACAGTTTGACCCTGAGCTAATGATAAATATTGGAGAGTTTTGCTACTCCTTTTGTATATTATCTCACCAAGACTCTGAAAAAATACAGCCCTCAAATTTTCTGGCTAAGATTGGTTAGAGGTTTTAAATGCATCCTTTATTTATGTCAATTTCCTTTATCTAAGAAAGCAACTTATTCCCTGCGGCCCACATGTTATTCAGCCAGTCCCTGGGCTTTTACAAACAGGATGCACGTGACAGTGTACTGCTAGCTCTGTTGGGCACGGGTGCAGTAAGTCACATTTTATTTTGTCTTTCACTGTCCACTGCTTGGAGACCTAGATGAAGGGCAAACAAGATTTCTGTACTTCAATAGACTCTAATGAAAATTCCCATAAACTCTAGAGAAAAGTAGCTTTTGTTGACTCCCATGTTTTTCAAAACAATAGACATAATTTAAAGTATGTCTAAGGATAAAAATCAAAACTTCAAACTTTACTTAATAGAAAACTTACTTCAACGCTTTCTTTAATAGCTAAGACTTTGGAATAAATCTTAGTCTATAGACAACAATTTATTTTTAATTGAGCAAGAGTGTTTGCCATGATTTTGAGAATACCTCAAAAAAATTTGCTAAGGGGAAACTCTACAAAATAGAATCTTGGTGAAACCAAGATACAATGATGCAAAAATTCTTAGGAAAAAGTTAATTATTTATATGATCCTTATGTTTCTATAATTATTCCTATGTTCTAACAATGATTAATTGTTACCTTATTTAAGGGATTCTTCCTCTTGTAATATGTGTTTTTGCTTATGCCTCAAATGTTGATTTATGTTATATTTTCTTGACAAGCTCTCTTGTTCACCTTCTGCTTGCTCTTGAAGCTTGAAATCTACACATTATTATGTAATTTCACATCCTGTAGAATTGTTCTTTACACCACTGATGAATGGTTTAGCACTTACATTTTGAAAGTAGGAAGTTTACTGAACAAGCCTAGTAAAATCAGGGATTTTTCTTGGGGAGATGGGAAGGTAGGTTTATCTGCAGAGGATACACTGTTACCTGGCAATAACTTGGTGGGGGAATCAGGCTACAATAACAAATCACAATGACTACATGTCCTGGCTGATATGATAAAATGGCAAAGCAGATATCAATGCCGCCAGCACTTTCCATAAAACATAAAATAATCACAGATTAGTCATCAATGTGCCATATGTTTTGCAGGATCTGTGGTAATTAATTGACATGGAAGATTTAGGTAGCAGTGGAGTAAAGAGTGTACATTTTGGAGGGGGAAAGCCATGTGTTCCCATACATAATCTGATTCATCCTCTGTGCTTTAATTTTTTCATGTGTCAAGTTCAGATGAGAACAATTCCTTGCACTAGCCCAGGAAATAGACCTGCAGATGCTTCATAAAGTTGCAATTGACTCCACTAATGTGAGTTTCATTTTCCTTTTTTTCCTGTGACCTGGAGAAGTGATTTCTGTGTGCTTCTGTGTTGGGGAAAACAGAAGCACTGAAGTTCCACTGTCACATGCTAATACTCCCAGGGCCAAATGACAGGCAGGTGTTTCAGGATGGTCACTAGCAACTGCTAGCAGAAAAGCTGCTTTCACATGCAATCACCAGTGTTTTTCACTGGTCAAAAGATCACTCTTCTTGATATTGATTTTATTTCAAAAAAGGAACCAAGAGGAAAATTGAGTTTGCAGTTATATTTCTCAATACTTTGAGTCAAACTATTCAGGGAGGAAAGCTTACTTTTGTTTATGGACAACTTTATTGACTTGTTCTAATAAAAGGAATGTATCACCAGAGAAGTACATGTTGAGAGAGATAGAAAGCATGTGAGAGGGCCGCCCCTTCCCTTCTATTGCTGCAGGACATACCCATGTCAACATCAGATCAGTGGGTATTTGTCCTATTTTTCAACACAGAAATGGAAAGAAGAGATTCCACCATTTTCCAATTTAATGTAATAACTAGTCAGTCTCAAAATAAAGGTGGAGGGTTTTTACCTCCTTTAATATTTATATTTATATATAATATATAATATATTAATATGTAACACATATATATTTATAATATATGTATGGGAACATGTAGCTTTCCACCTCCAAAACTTATAATATATTCCAATAATAACATGTTTTAATATATTGCATATTTATGTTTAATATATAAATATATTTATATATAAATTTATATTTAATATATAAATATATGTCTATTTATTTATTTTTAAAATTTATGTATTATACTTTAAGTTCTGAGGTACATGTGCAGATCGTGCAGGTTTGTTACATAGGTATACATGTGCCATGGTGGTTTGCTGCATCCATTGCCCTGTCATCTACATTAGGTATTTCACCTAATGTTATCCCTCCCCAATTCCCTCATCCCCCGCTATTTCTCCCCTAACCCCACACTCCCCAGGCCCCCAGTGTGTGATGTTCCCCTCCCTATGTCTGTGTGTTCTCATTATTCAACACCCACTTATGAGTGAGAATATGTGGTATTTGGTTTTCTGTTCTTGTGTCAGTTTGCTGAGAATAATGGCTTCCAGTTTCATCCATGTCCCTGCAAAGGACATGAACTCGTATTTTTTATAGCTGCATAGTAGTCCATGGTGTATATGTGCCACATTTTCTTTATCTAATCTATCACTGATGGGCATCTGGGTTGGTTTCAAGTCTTTGCGGAGACTTTCACCAAGATGGACAAATAGGAACAGCTCCGGAGCTCTGTTCCCAGTGAGAGAGACACAGAAGACAAGTGATCTCTGCATTTCCAACTGAGGTACCAGGTTCATTTCACTGGGACTGGTTGGACAGTGGGTGTAACCCAAGGAGGGCAAATCTAAGGTGCACTGCCCCACCTGAGAAGTGCAACTGGCCTGAGGATCGAGGACTTTACCCCCTTGGCACTCCAGTTCAGATATTGCACTTCTCCCAAGGCCTTTGCAACCCACAGTCCAGGAGAATGAGGCCAGGCTGAAAAGCGCTGTGAGTTACCAACACAGATCTGTGTGACAGCTCCAGCCGGCCAGGCCACGAGTTGTTGGTACAGATCTGGGTGGAAGTTTTGACTAGCACCAGGAGCACCTGCAGGACAGATCTACCTGCCCCCCAGAAAGAGGGAGAGCTGAAAGCTGGGAGACAGGTGATATGGCTTGGCAGATCCCACTCCCACAAAGACCAGAAAACTGAAGTCCTCTGGCTTGAGAGTTTTGCAGCCAGCACATCAGTTTGAGCTCGACCTAGGGCGATTGAGCTGGGTGAGGGGAATGGCATCTGCCATTGCGAAGGCAGATTCTAATCTCACCTGTGTAAATAAAAGCCAGAGGAAGCCTACACATCAGCCCAGCTGAGTTTGAGGCAGCCCAGCAGTGCCTCTGCAGGCAGACAAGGGATAGCCTGCCTCCTCAAGCTGCTCCCTGACTCTTGAATAACCAAAAAAACACCTCATACAGAAAGTTTTGACTGACACCTGGTGAGTACTCTTCTGGGACGAAGCTACCAGAGGAAAGATCAGGCAGCAATCCTCACTGCTCCGCAGACCCAGCGGGTGAATCCCAGGCAAGCAAGGTCTGGAGTGGACCTCCATCAGTCCTACAGCAGAGGGGCTGTTAGAAGAAAAACTTAAAAACAAAAAGAAATAGCTTCAACATCAACAGAAAGGACATCCACTCAGAGACCCCATCTGAAATCACCAACTTCAAAGATCAAAGGTAGATAAATCCATGAAGATGGGAAGAAACCAGCACAAAAAGGATGAAACTATCAAAGGCCAGAACGCTTCTCCTCCTCCAAGGGATCACAACTCCTCACCAGCAAGGGAAGAAAATGGGATGGAGAATAAGTTTGATGAATTGACAGAAGCAGGCTTCAGAAGGTGGGTAATAACAAACTTCTCTGAGCTAAAGGGACATGTTCTAACCCAATGCAAGGAAACTAAAAACCTCAAAAAAAGGTTAGATGAAATGCTAACTAGAATAACCAGCTTAGAGAAGAACATAAACGACTTGATGGAGCTGAAAAACACAGCACAAGAACTTCATGAACCAAATCTGTGCTATTGTGAACAGTGTCACAGTAAACATATGTGTTCATGCGTCTTTATAACAGGATGATTTATAATCCATTGGGTATATACCCTGTAATGAGATTGCTGGGTCAAATAGTATTTCTACTTCTAGATCCTTAAGGAATTGCCACACTGTTGTATAAATGTATATTTATACTTATATATTTATATTTATCCCTACCTTTGTATTTATATATAAATTATTCATATTGTATATATATAGTGTGCATATACATTGTAAAAATGTGTGCCTATAAAGTGTATACATGGTGTATAAAATTGAGATAGAGACATGTAAGGTACTAAGTGTATATGAATTACTGTATCTTTCTTCTTTTTCTTAAGGCTAAACAATTATTTCCTTCTATGGGAATCTGTTTTGTTTTGTTTTCTAAATCCGTGAATAATTTTTGCATCTTTCCATCCAAACTTTTCAAGTTCTTCTTGCCATCTATAAGCTGAGGAACCCTGATTTGCTTCCATCTCTCAAAATCTAACTATAGAGATATGATCACATTACCTGATGCTAGTGATGCAATCCTAACAACCTTGCTGGGATGAACTCCCTGTTATCAGGAGGAGAGCTTGCCATCACACCATAGCATCCCAGTTTTCATTCACAAATGTCCTATTTGTGGCTAGTCTGATTTTTAGCTCTCTTTTTTAAAAGCATCCTCTCATTCCTAGATGTTTTTCTGCCTTCTGTGTGTAACATTATTTCTTTCTGTACTTAAATGAGTCTGTGGCTATAAAGAACATCTGAGTGTGGAAGGCTCCTGAGGAGTGGATGTGAATTCTAACTCGACACTTACACTGTGCTTGGATTTAGCAGTCCTTCCCAACTTTCATCTGTGGTTTCCATCCTTCTTTTGTCCTTTAATGACTTACTTCTTGATCATCAATCCCTTTTATTCCTCCCATACACAATAAAATGAAGAAAATAGGTGACTTGATCATACTATTTATAGTCCATCTTTACAATGGATCCAAGTTAGAACCCTTTTGAATGCCAATTAAATTCCTCATACAACTCTTCAACCAACTATACACATTTACTTGATTTTTTTTTTGTTTATTTCATTAAATTCTAGCACATTCTGATTTATGGGAATAGATGCATTGATCCCAAACTAGAAATGATTAATTTTAGATACTATAATGTATATTATTCATAAAATAATATTTTTCTTCAAATTATAGACACCTTAAACAGCTAAAATTAATAATGAATAATTGAGTTGATTTTCAAATAAATGCTATACATTTGTGAGATTTTGACAATTTTTTTTATTTTGGGAAGAAGTTTCAGAGCTATTAATGTAAGAGGCTTAACTGCGAATGTTACTCTTGGTTACTCTATCACCTTTGCTTTATAATTAATATATTTGATATTATTTATGCAATAATGAGCACTTTTTTTGAGACAAGGTCTCACTCAGTCACCCACTGAAGTGCAGTGGCATGATCTCAGCTCACTACAGCCTTTATCTCCCAGGCTCAAGCGATCACCTTACCTCAGCCTCCCAAGCAGCTGGGAATATAGGCATAGGCCATCATGCCCAGAAAATTTTCATGTTTTTTGTAGAGATGGGGTTTCACCATGTTTCCCAGGCTAGTCTCAAACTCCTGAGTTCAAGCTATCTACTCGCCTCAGCCTCCCAAAGTGCTGGGATTACAGATGTAAGCCACCACGCATGGCCATGAGCACATTTTAACATACCTTTCTTTATCCACCAGTTAGTCATTGAATGTATTAAATAGGAAATTTCTTTTGAGGAGTAAAACATCCTTTTATAAATATTCAATTTAGAGTATAGATAGAGTACTAGATATAATTCCCCAGATATTTTAATCAATTGTTATCAATTATTTTAAGAGTTGTTAATATAATTTTTGTTGCATTCAAATACAACTGTCACTTCAAGTTACGTGTGGCTCATGTACTGACAAGTTTAGCTATATTGATGAGAGAAGTGTCTATCAATATTAATATCAGTTTGTAAGCCTTCTTTGGATTCACATAATGTAACCCTGTATAGATGATGAGAATATCACTGTGTCCGATTGGTTAGAATAAAGATATTTAACTAGCTCCAGTAAGAAAACATGGAAACTCTGCTCTTCACCTGTAACTGAAGACTGTAGCTCTTTCGTGATCCTCTAAGCACAGCATCTGTGCATATAGCCTGGGGAGAATCTGATGGTGCAGGTTGGTGTCTTGTATATGACTTCAGAATGACAGGGGGCATTCTTGTTAAAGATACTCAACCTCAGAATATTTTTCTCTATTAGGTCAAGATTGGCAGAGTTGACTGGGTGCAGTGGCTCACACCTGTAATCCTGATGCTTTGGGAGACTGAGGTGGGAGGATTGCTTGAAGCCAGGAGTTCAAGAACAGCCTGAGCAACATTGCAAGACCCCTCGAAAAAAAAAAAAAATCCAAGCCTGGTAGTGCATATCTGTAGTCCCAGTTACTCAAGAGGCTGAGATTGGAGGGTCACTTGAGCCTAGTTCGAGGCTGCAGTTAGCTATGATCACACCACTACACTCCAGTCTGTATGACAGAGTGAGATCCATCTATAAAAATAACAACAAAAAAATTTTGGTAGAGCTAATTAGGAAGTGACTGTTAGACTGGTTTGCACTAAATAACTGCTAATTTTAAGTGTGAAAAGGGCATCATTAGGGTGGGGAGCTAAGAACCCAGTAATTACTCTATCAGCTCCACCGCAAAGGCATTGCCATCCTGCACTTGCTGGTGAGAGGCTCAGGCAGAGACACGGCAGAGCCACAGTGCTGGAATCAGGAGTACCAAGGCTCTTGGGGAAGTCCACATGGAGAGACCACCATGCCAAAGGCCAAGGGGCCTCAAAAATGTAAAATCAGGGTCCCATCAGGGTCGTCAGCCAGAGAAAGTAGCCTGGAGGGTCACTTATAGTCCAAGGTCTGGACAATGCCCTCAGGAGTGTTGTCTGTGGATCACAGGTGGTGACCACATAGGAAGGGGCCAGCAGCCACAAATGGGACCAGGGCCATCTTTGTGGACATTGACACAGTTGCAGGAATCCTAAGCCGACAATTTGAGAAACCTCCAGGAGCAATTTTTCACCAACCGAAAGGCTGCCTAACAGCCCCACAATGTCCATGATAGCTACCTTCTGAAAAGCACACCGGGAAGATCTCTGTGACCCCCAGTGATAACCCCATATCAGCAAGAGTCTGCATTTAAGTACTCACCTTATGCCACTTGCCAACCCCAGAGGTCCTCCATGCATTCATACATTTAATCCTCGAATGTGCTTATGAGTGAAAAACTAATGTCACCCATAGTTCTTCAGGTGAGGAAATCAGGACCACAAATAACTTGTGAATTTACACACACAGCTAGGTGACAGAGCCCTGAAGGGGACAGAGCCCATGCTTATAACTAAAAGGAGCTCTTTCTCTGGACGTGGAGCACAATGTGTCTATTCAGCAAGAATTACTCAGCCCCTATCTGCCAACCCAGGGACCCAGTGATGAACAGGACCAAACCAGTTCTTGCCCCCATGAGGCCTTCAGTTTGATGGAACAATCAGGTAAATGCATGAATCACACTGTTGTTATAGCTGGATATTTACATTTGTGCTTAAAGATTTAGTCACTGAATTATCATTAGTTCATTCTGTGCTGTATCTTCAATTGCTCAAAGGCAATTCCTTCTAGTGTTGTTATATCGGCTCAATAACCTCTTAAGGAGTTGCTAAGGAGTTTCTGAATGAATGGGCCCAATTAACTGCAGTCAAATCTGCAGTGCTGAGACCTGGCAAATCAGGTAAGTAGTAGTCCCTAACCAGATGACGTACACTGCATACAAAATTGATTCCCACTGCACGTGTATAGGGTACTGAAGCATGTTCAAGGTGAGCAGGCACCTCTTTACCCCTGCTGCTACCTCAATCTCTTGGCTAGCAAAGGAGGCTGCAAATGGTGATACAGACATCCATACATGCCCAGGTGGTCAGATGGGAAAGGGTGTTGAATGCAAGTTATGCACAATTTGGACCCAATAGACATGATGAAGTGAGAATGGGCTTTGTCAGCACTATACATTATGTGTGAAACAGTGAATGACTGATGTGCTGCTAGAGAGAGAGCAGCTAAGGAAATAGAAAGCTAATCAGCATCTGAAAGCAGGGGTTCTGAGGATGTCGACATTCAGTTCCAAAAGAAGCAGGCTGTCTCCCAGAAAATAAGGCAGCCCTTCACAGACTCTGAACTCCACTGTGTTTCTTTAGCCCTCAACCTTAGACATCCTCAGTATGCCCATTAGATGTAAAGAAGAATTAAATTAATGAGTCAACTCAGTAGACCAATATTTGATGTCTACATGTGCTTGTCTCTGATGTAGCACTGTGCAAATCAGGAAAGATCCATTTGTTTCAGGAGGTGGAGACTGACAGTAAATTAAGAACATCAAAGGCAAATTAATGTCATTTTGGGATGATCAGTGCTCCAGGATGGGGTATGGAGAAAGGAAAACCTAGAGCAGAACTGGAAGAACACAGGATAAGCTGGCTGTCATTTTCAGCAGTGTGATTACGGGGAGGGGAGGGGTACTAGAAGAAGTCATTACTCGTCAGATTATGGGAATTTGTTTCATGATTTCTCCAGCATTACTGCTTACGAGCAATAATTTATGAAAAACATTCCCCAAACCCAAAGAAAATGCCTATTAATCTGTTTCAGTTTTATGTTGCTTCATACCTTTATTACCACAGCATCTGCTGCCATTCTTGCATTTTCAGTCCACCTGGCATGTTTTCTAATGTGCTTTGAATTCCATAATGTTTACAGTACTCTCTAGCTCAAAAACCTCGATGGCTCCCTATTTGAGAGCCAAATTTCTCTGCCTGGATTTGAAATCATTCAAGAAAATCAATCCTGTCAGCCAGCCACATAGTCATCCTCTCCCAAAATGAGTCAACCACTCCGTTAAGACAGGCTCTTCACAGCTCCAGACACCCCCTTTACTCCTGATGCCTTATCTTGATAATGGTTCTTCCCTTATTATATAAAATATCTTTTCCTTCTCCTTGGTTTTTGAATTATACCAAATCTTTCAAAAACAAATTCTATTCCTCCTTTCTCTAAGATAGTACCTAACATGTTGAAAGTCATGCACTTTGAAAGCAGATGAACTTGAGTTAAAATGAAAGCTTTACTCTTTCTGAAGATCACATTACCTCCTTAAAGCTCAGTTTCTCAACTACAAAATAAGGGTGATAATATCTATCACAGAGTAACATTAAGATTATTAAATAAAATATTATAAATTATTTAGCACCATGCCTGCCATATGGTAAGTTCCTAAACAAGGAATTGAAATGGGTGAGAATTAACCCAAGATAACTAACAGTTCACTGCCCTCTCTGACCTTCTCACTCATTTTTCTCTTTTAGAATTTATACTTTCTATCTAATACATTAGCACATTAATATATATTAGTCACTGTTTCTATGGTGTAATCGACGAGTAGGTTGTTCCAATTAGAGAAAAAAAAATTTGATGAGAAAGAAAATCTTTATACTTTTTCTGAATCTTCATAATATTGGGCACAATGATGAGCTCATTGAAGACATTTAATGAGAATTTTATTCATTCATCTCTCAGCCAGCCAAAGGGTATCCGCTACTCTTCTAGTACTGGGAAAAGAACAGATTATTGAGTAAATGCATTTGCTATCCTCAAATTGCTCACAGATGAATAGAGGAGCAGACACATAACTGCGTAGGTATAAAAGAATGAGACAGTTTAGTGATAAACATAGCTGCTTCTTTAGTATTTATTTAATTAATTTTAAGTGTTATATATCTATGTATTACTTAGATTAGAATCAAATGAACAATTCCTTATGTAAGTAGTATGCTGGCAAATGATTCACAACTGCCCCTTAGTGTGTAGCATTCCCTGGTTCCCATAGAATACACATTCCCAACTTGTCCAATTACAACCAACATGCCATCATTAGACATGGAGTCATGAAGACATGCCCTACCCTACCCACAGTGCTATAGCACTGCCACCATCACATACACAGTAGAAGTAAGCAACCCTGAGAGCACAGATAGTGGGAAAGTCCAGTAAAGCAATTCAGAAGCGAGGCGTTTTCAATACTGTACTTACTATCTTTAAACATATGGAATTTATTTCACTATAACTGTATAATTTAATTTTAAGCTTAACTGTTCAACAACTGAAAAATGTAATCTCGGATTCTCCTGAGTTTCTATGAGTTGATTCCAATGTACCACTGTTTATATCCCATCTGCAACTCTTAGGTGGAAAATTAGCTTCATTACTGGTTATAAAATTGAATTTTTACAAAGAAAGTCCATTTTAGACTACATTTAGATAGCCAAACAAGTTCAATTTTCAGTTGGCTTTATAATACAGAATGGACTTTGGAGATAGTGCATTCTATTTAATTTTCTTCCTTTGCTGGTATCTACTTATATTTTAATTATCTTTTGTGAGAAATTCCAAACATACACATAGACAGATCTATGAAATAAACCCCCCTGTGTCCATTACCTACCTTTAGCCATTTCAGCTCCTGGCCATTTCAGTCTCACCCCAAATTTTACTCCCTCACCTGCACTGTTTCTGCGTCTATGTGCTCAGCGCCTTACCTCCCACCCCACATTATTATGAAGGAAGTCTGTTAGTTAGTTCATCTGCAAGTGTGTCAGACTGTCTCTCAGAGATAATAACCTCTTTCCCTTAGCACAACTATATCACCATTATATCTTTAACATTATTTCTTAATATCATCAATATTAAAATACTATCTAGTCAGTATTCAAAGCTCTAATTGTCTCAAAAATGTCACAAATGTTATTCTTTACATTTTTTGCAGTTTGTTTAAGTCTGGACACAAAAAGGATTTTTTTTGTGTCCATACATTATGATTAATTGATCCATCTCTTATGTCTCCTTTAGTCAGTTGAGTTTTCTCTTCATATAATATTTTCCTTATATTAACAAAACAAAGATCGATCTGTCCTCTAGAATTTTTTGCAGACTGAATTTTGCTGTTTCCTTCTACATGCTGTTATTTATAACTTTCTTCTCCCTCTGTGTTTTCTGTATACAGGGAAGTGGATTTAGATGAGTTTCATCAGATTCGGTTGAAATTGTATGCCAAAAGGACTTTAATGAAGGCATCATGACCTCCATGAGGAGGTGCGCAGGATCAGGCCACCCCTCCTTCTATGATGTTAGCAGCTGTTGGTAGTCAGTATGCAGGTCCTTAATTCATTGGGATCACAAAATGCTCCTCTTCTAACTCTGCCCTTCCTTCTTCATTTATTAGCTGAAATACTATAAACAAAAACCTGATTGTCCACTGTTTGGTTAGCCATTGGTAACATCCACTTGAGAAAAATACAGTAAGTGTTTGATTCTGTCCCTTACCTTACTTGTTTCCAAAATAAGTCAGTCACTAGCAACACTCAACAGTTACCACTTCTTATTTAAAAGAAGGACTTCCTACCACTTTCCACTGTGATTTGCAAGCAGCAGCAAAATCATGTGTCTCAATAAACCTGGTTTGGCTTAGAGACTATCAGTTCTTCCTAAATGACACGAAAAAGTTAGGGGCGTATTTTAAAAAATCTTTTCTGCTTTACTGAGTCTGAGTGATTTTCTCCATGACATGATTGTTTAGAAAAAGATGAATAGCATAGAATTTTATCAGATGTGGCCTTGGAAATTTCCTCAACCATATGCCTCTTTCATTGTAAACTTGGAAAAAATGAGGCCAATTGAAATCAAGCCACCTGCCCAGAATGACCCCAACAATTGGTAGTAGGCCTGTTTCCAGAATTCTGTTTTGTATTCCAGGAATATTGCCTGCACTCTGACTAAAATAATGGTTCTTGTCAGGAGCTCTAGTTAAAATCATTGGTAAGTACAGGAAGCAAATCGAACTCTCACAGGCTGTCCCCAAATTAACAGAAGCCATTATTCAAAATCTCATTCCAAGCCAGACACTTTGGAACTCAGAGCATTTCTCCCAAAATAACTCAGAATTCACTGCTGGTGAAAGCTCAGCCTAGGCCGATAACTCAGACAGTGCTTAGCTGCCATTTAACACAAATGCTGAGCCCTGTATATGAAATGTCATTAACAACTATTCCCTTATAGAGATCAATGACAGTAAGAAAACTTTCATTTCATATATTTTACCATGTCCTGGGACCTTTCTATGCATTTCTTCATTTCATTGCCACTATAATCCTAAGAGGTAGATGGTATTATCCTCAAGCTACCAAAAAAAAAAAAAAAAAAAAAGCTGAGGGTCAGAAAATCCAGATAAGGGGCTTGAGGAGGCACAGTGAGTGATGGAGCTTGGACTGGAAACGGGGCTGCACCCAAGGCCATTGAGAGCCATCTCCTTGTCTACTGCCCCCCACCCACAAGGAAAAGGAGAATCTCTCCCATTGCTGGGCTCCTGATGGCGATTGCTGCGGGTCACTAGATGTTCTGATCGGAAAAGTTCTGATGGGCATTCATGAGGTGCAGAAGGGGACTGCACTCCACCATGGCTCAGGAGACTCCCTGGCTGGGTAGAGCACAAATCATGGCCCTCGAAAGCAGTGCTGGCTCAGCTGAGCCCTGGTTGTCGAGAAGAGGTCCCAGCAACGCGAAGGAGGGTTCTGCCTCATTTCTCCAGGAAGTGAATTTTTTTTATAAAGGAGCCCACCTTAGGCAGCCTCTCTGGCAGCCCGCACACTAATCCTGTGCTTGTGTGATCCCCCCAGTAAGTATATACTGGTCACAGTGATCACTTCTAAGAGACGGACTATCACAGAAATGATGGGATATCATTCTCCAGAGCAGATCATGAAAAACACGTGGCTTCCATCTGGTGTGGGTGTTCTCCCACTCTCAGATGGCACATGCTGGAAAAAGCCAGTCACCATGCTGCAGAGGCAGCCCTGTGGAGAAGCCAGCATGACCTGGTGAGGCTCTGAGGCCTCCCTCCAGCAGCCCAGGAGGGGCTGGCATTTTCCAGTGCCCACAGGCATGTGCTTAGAAGAGACTCTGCATCAGCCTCAGGTGAGCCTTGAGACAACTGGGTCCCTGACTGGTATCTGGACCAGAAACACGCGCCAGTCGTGCCACTCCAGATTTCCTGACTCACAGAGGCTGAGATCATACATATTTGTTAGATTGCTATCTTTGTAGATAATTCAGTAAACAACACCAGTTAATACAGTATCATTACTAAATCAAGGACTGTTTTTTTCCTATTAATGCATTTTTTATATATGTATGTAGTGATTTTATTTAGGATGCTAGCCTTTTACCTTAAAAGAGAAGATTGTTTTTCTAATTATAATTTAAAATTCCTGAAAAATACTAAAGTCAAAAAGAGATGTGTGTGTGTGTGTGCTCACGTGTGTGTGTTTGTCAATTGGGGGAGATTTTTTCCCCCACTCGGGGACATTTGGCAATGCCTGGAGACACTCTTGTTGTCTCAACTGGGTCTTGGTGGGATGCTGCCGAACACCCTGCAATGCACAGGCAGCCCACATGACAGAGAATTAACCAGCCCCAAACATCAGCATATGCTGAAGAATCCTATGAATGAAATCCTAACCAATGAAATACATCTATTCAGAAAGTATTTTTATTTGCATAATTGAAGCTTTAAGGTATTATATGGAAACCACAAAACACAAATATGTATTTTCTATGTTTTTTCATTTATTCTTTTTCTATTAACTTTTTTTGTCACATGGAAAGGAAAATATTTTAATTAAATAAAAGCAATGTTTTTCCGTTTCCACAAATCTTACTTGTTTTGATGCATAAGGCAATGGCTAATGGCATCTTTAAGTTCTTGACTGTTATTGTTATCAGAAACATGTAGGTTGATATTTTGGAAAATTAATTGCTTGACTTTAAATTTGGGACATTGGCCAGGGGCAGTGGCTCACACCTATAATCCCAGTACCTTGGGAAGCCAAGGTAGGTGGACCACCTGAGGTCAGGAGATCAAGACCAGCCTGGTCAACATGGTGAAACCCCGTCTCTACTAAAAATACAAAAATTAGCCAAGTGTGATGATGCATGCCTGTTATCCCAGCTCCCTGGGAGGCTGAGGCAAGAAAATCATTTGAACCCGGAAGACAGTGGTTTCAGTGAGCCGAGATTGCACCACTGCACTCCAGCCTGGGCAACAGAGGAAGACTTTCTCTCAAAAAAAAAAAAATTGGGGACATCATGGATCACAAAACTCAAAAGTGATGAAAGTAACAGTCAGTATCCAAATGTATGGGTGACAAAAAGTAAACTGAGAAAATTTCAGCTCACAAAAAGTAAACTGAGAACAGATATTTATAGAGAACCTACAGATGAGGCACATTTATTAGAGGCAGGTGCCCCCACCACCCTCTCCTGAGTGATGAATTGCCCTGCAGCCCTGAGGATGCAGTCAATGGTAATGGAGATGGAGACAGCACACATTTCCTCACCACCCTTACAACTGTGAAACAAACCAGTTATGAATGCCAGGGGAGGTTGCTAGGGTTGGGAACCATGTAAAGTCTGTGCTGTGGGGTTCACCCCAGCAGAAAGAGGCTTTCAGAGAGATCTACACAACTTGTATATGAAGAACAGAGTTTCTTAGTAAAATAAGTGCATCAAGTAAAGTCATCAAATTAAACAGAACCTTTGCAATCTATGGAAGAAGCTGAAAAAAAAAAAACCAATTTAAAAAACATTGATATTTGAGATGTGCTTATCAAGCAATGCTACTAAATTTCCCTTTGTCTGAAGCAATGTTGACATCACACCTTGTCTGTAATATCCCAAATAAGGACTCTGGAGAGAACTGTAGGATTAACTGCAAAGAAAGCCACAGCGTAGTGTAGTCGTTAAAGCCTTGAACTGACAAATCAAAGATCTGGGTTCAAATCCTGGCCCTGATATCTTTTGTTGATAAAATTGAGCACAATGCTTAACTTTTGAAAGCCTACTTGGTTAAAAACAGGAATTAAATGAGATAGAGCAAAAATGGTTAGTTAGCACTCAAATATTGAAAGAGATTGATACCCTGTGAGCTAATATTATTTTTATAAATTAAAAATCTGGTATATGGTGGCATTGTTCTTGCTGATACAATATCTTCCTTCACTGAAACAAACACTGCTCAACACACAGCCCTCTGCAGCTGGTGGGTCCTCAGTTCTGTTTCTGTGCATGGACTGACATCAGCTGTGAGGTGGGTGGAGGCCATGTCAAGCTTTGGCCCACTCATGGAAAGTTGCTAAAAGACACAGGGCCTATTTGCTGAACCTAAAAGTGATAACACCATGGATGACCCTAGAAGCCCACACACAAATACACTTCCACTTCTATAACATAAAACATAACTTTACAAGATGACATTTTTGTAATTCACGCACTTTTAGAATTCATAAACTTGAACAGCCAATTCCTTGGCTACTGGATTTCTAAGAGCTGAGATTTAACGTTCTAGTCCAGATAATTCACTTCACTTTTGCTGGGCCCACCCCACTCTTATTTTTCGCTTCAGTAGTTTTATGCTTCATGCTTATAGATTCAGTGGTAACATTAGTGGGCTTGGATTATTTTGCCAAACCGTGGCAGCACATTTTCTTCAACAAAAAGTGTCTAGACAAACTAAAATAAAACCTCAGCCATCTTCACATCAGTGCTTTGGATTTTTCTCCAGAAATGCAATGGATTTAACAAAGAAAGAAGAGTCCATAGACTTAAATACTCCCCCTCCCTCATTTTTTACTTGGGTTATTGACTTTCTTTTCTTTAGAGGCATATTTCTTTCACTTTAAAAACTTGCAGAAAAACAGCAATATTCTTGTACTTAATTATTTTTTATATAATAAAACAAAACATGCTTCAGATATGAAGCATGAACAATGAACAAAATGTTAAGGATGTTAGGTTTACCATTATTTTCCTCCTTGAAGCCCTATCAAAATACTAGAAAAAAAAATAATAAAGCCTACAGAAATAGTGAGATCTGTTCATCATAGATTACATCAACAATATTTAGCGGAAATAACCTCTCACCATAGACAACAAATACTTCTCTATATAAAAAGAAGACTTAAAGTAATTGGGCTGTGTTGAAATTTTTTACTTAAAGATGTATTATAAAAAATTCATCATTCATTCATTGATTAGGTAGAAAATATTGTGAGCATTTAGTAAACGTCTAGTAAGCATTTCTTGAGTAAATTACTCTCCCATGTCAATATTGGTTGTAATGAAAATCCCAGGCATTTAACTTTCAGGGACAGATTTAATTTCTCCCTTTTTTTCTTTTATTATTATTTTATGTGGGGTCAGGGGGTGGATGGAGTCTCACTCGGTCTCCCAGGCTGGAGTACAATGACGTGATCTCAGCTTACTGCAACCTCTGCCTCCTGGACTCAAGTGATTCTCCTGCCTCAGCCTCCTGAGCAGCTTAGGTTACAGACACCAGCCATCGCTTCTGGCTAAATTTTGTCTTTTTAGTAGAGACGGTGTTTCACGGTGTTGGCCAGGCTGGTCTCGAACTCCTGGCCTCAAGTGATCTGCCCACCTTCGCCTACCAACGTGCTGAGATTACAGGCATGAGCCAACCAGATTTAATTTCCATACTCTTTTTTTAAAAAATCACATTTACTGCAAATAATTCAACTACTAAAATACAGTAAGAGTTAATGCATATTGCACAAAAATAGACTATTTACCTCAATATAAATGAACCTGACTTTGTTTCTGGGATGGGAGGAATTAAGCTGCATGTGGGGTGCAAATACGAGGCAGCTGGCACCCAAGCACAAGTCATCATATCATCTCTGCTTCTGAGCAGGGGCTGGTTGAGAGACTGACCCAGGACATGCCTCCAAATTTTTCTAAATTGTTTAATTTTTTAGCCTCTGTGGAATCCTTGCCAACTCTGGGATTCACTTTAAAATATTTTTTTTGTAGAATGCCTGGATCGACTTGGGAACTAAGACTAAAAAAGATCTATGTTTCATCATCTGGAACCCAGAGAGAGGGGGAGGCAAATGGAGTTTCTTGACCCTGCACCATGCTGAAGCAGCAAGCATGAGTGGATGCTGAGAAGCCTCACACACTCCCGGGCTATCAAGAGCTGTGTGTAAGTTGGCCAGACGGGATGTCATGTTGTTTACTTCTTCGCAATAGGACAATTCACGCAAAATCTGCCAGCACCAAACTCAAAATTGTATACATTCAATCACCCACATATAGCTCAAATGTGCATAATTTTTTTTAGCTATTTAGAGGCTGCTTTGGATACCCGATGAGACTGCAGTCAACACCTGCTAGCCACAGAGAAGACATAGAGATACTTTAGGTACAGTATCATCATACCTGCCCAAGTGCCCACTCAGTAAAGCTTGTTGTGCAAAACTGTCATCTCCTGTCCTGTCTTTTCTTTAACCAGCTCCAAAGTTCTTGAAACATCCAGTGACCAATAAATACAAGGGAATTAATACAAGACTTGGATATTTAAAACTTGCCGACTTTGCAATTTGTCTGCATGTAAAACGTATTAAATGAAACAATATTTTCCATAGTACTGCTTCAGCTGGTTTGAATCACCACCATTAATCAGCCTTACATGTGGAAAAGTAGCCCCTACTGAAAGTATTCTGACGATATAAAAGTTAGAAAGTGTAGTTTATCAAGACAGCATTCATGACCTTGTCTTTGGGCAGCCCCTTGTAGCTGGAAGAACCAAACTGGTCATGGGTTTATTTGTGAAGAACACCCTACCAACAGCTCCGTATACAACTTCTGGCCAAATATCTCAGCATCTTTAAATCAGCCTCTTGTAATCCTCAAAGATGCCAATGTCACACCATTGACAGGAGCATCTCTTCAGAGCAATGGCTCCTGGATCTGTAGAGGACCTTCTGAAGAAAGATTGGGGTGCTCTTCCCCAGCAGCTTGCTTCCTGCACACATGGATCCTGGACTCTCGTGGCTGCTGGCCATCAGAATCTGCTCACCTCCAGGAAGTGTTTTACCCAAGTGCTGGGCACCCACACTACTCCAGGAAACCAAGCCATTCACAGAGAAGCCTGAAGACGTCTACCCTTGTCCAACTGTGATAATAACCGCTGAGGTTTGACCCAGAGATGTATAGAAAATGTGCCCTGGTGGCTGCATGCAAGGTCCTTTTGCACAATTTGCTTTCTCTGCACAAAGAAACATGTGTATACCTCCAAGCTGGCACAGCTTTGGTCTTTTGGAATTCATTTTTGGCCAATCCTTCACTTATACATTGGTTAGGGTGTGGTTGCAGATGCTATTGTCCACTTTTGTAGGTTTAAGTAAACAGATACTTAATATAAGAAAGTATACATATACAAAATCATTGGAAAGGCTGGAGAAAAAGGCTCCAGGGGTGCTCTCAGGAGCAACTCTCAGTCACCAGACTCTTATCTTCTGCAGTAAACCAAAGAATTGTTAGGATTACTTCTGATAGCAGAACTGCATTTGTCAAAATAAAGAATGTTCTCCCTACTATTTCTGAAGTGTCTGGAAGCATCCAGAAGCTACCTTGTGATTCAGAAGCCACAGCTATAATTGCAGGCTACAGATCCTTAACACTCTGACACCAGCTACACCAACAAATGGGAACCAATCTTTTCTCATGCAACTCAGCTCCAATTCAAAGTCTCCCATGAGAGCATCCCATTGGCGGGACTGAATCTTATTGGAACTTTAAGGACAGAAAAGTCAAGGAAATAAAAAGTAAATTCGTTTTTACAAATCTCTCTACTTCATTGATTCTTTTGGTTTCTTTGTTTTTATTATTTATTTTTATTGTACTTTAGGTTCCGGGGTACATGTGCAGATTATGCAGGATGGTTGCATAGGTACATACATGGCAAGGTGGTTTGCTGCTTTCATTCCCCCATCACCTATATCTAGTATTTCTCCCCTCGTTATCCCTCCCCACCCTCCCCACCCCCTGCTGTCCCTCCCCTAGTTCCCTGCAACTGACCACAGTATGTGATGCTCCCCTCCCTGTGTCCACGTGTTCTAATTGTTCAACACCCACCTATGAGTGATAACATGCAGTGTTTGGTTTTCTGTTCTTGTGTCAGTTTGCTGACAATCATGGTTTCCAGATTCATCCACATCCCTATGAAGGACACAAACTCATCTGTTTTTATGGCTGTGTAGTATTCCATGGCGTATATGTGCCACATTTTCTTTATCCACTCTATTACTGAAGGACATTTGGGTTGGTTTCAGGTCTTTGCTATTGTAAACAATACTGCTATGAACATACACGTGCATGTGTCTTTATAACAGAATGATTTATAATCCTTTGGGTATATACCCAGTAATAGGATTGCTGGATCAAATGGTATTTCTATTTCTAGATCCTTGAGGAATCACCACACTGTCTTCCACAATGGTTGGACTAATTTGCATCCCACCAACAGTGTAAAAATGTTCCTATTTCTCCACATCCTCTCCAGCATCTGTTGTCTCCACATTTTTTAATGATCGCCATTCTAATTGGTGTGAGATGGTATCTCAATGTGGTTTTGATTTGCATTTCTCTAATGACCAGTGATGATGAGCTTTTTTTCATGTTTGTTTGCCTCATAAATGGCTTCTTTTGAGAAGTGTCTGTTCATATCCTTTGCCCACTTTTGAATGAGTCTGTTTGTCTTTTTCTTGTAAATCTGTTTTAGTTCTTTGTAGATTCTGGATATTAGCCCTTTGTCAGATTGGCGGATTGCAAAAAAACTTTTCCCATTCTGTTGGTTGCCAATTCACTCTAATGATTGTTACTTTTGCTGTACAGAAGCTGTGGAGTTTAATTAGGTCCCATTTGTCTATTTTGGCTTTTGTTGCCATTGCTTTTGGTGTTTTAGCCATGAAGTCCTAGCCTATGCCTATGTCATGAATGGTTTTGCCTAGGTTTTCTTCTAGGGTTTTTACAGTGTTAGGTCTTATGTTTAGCTCTTTAATCCATCTGGAGTTAATTTTAGTGTAAGGTGTCAGGAAGGGATCCAGTTCCTGCTTTCTGCACATGGCTAGCCAGCTTTCCCAACACGGTTTATTAAACAGGGAATCTTTTCTACATTGCTTGTTTTTCTCAGGTTTGTCAAAGATCAGATGGTTATAGATGTGCGACATTACTTCTGAGGCCTCTGTTCTGTTCCATTGGTCTATGTCTCTGTTTTGGTGCCAGTAACAGGATGTTTTGATTACTGTGACCTTGTAGTATAGTTTGAAGTCAGGCAGCATGATGCCTCCAGCTTTGTTCTTTTTGCTTAGGCTATGCAGGCTCTCTTTTGGTCCCAAATGAAGTTTGAAGTGGTTTTTTCCAGTTCTGTGATGAAGGTCATTGGTAGCTTGATGGGGATAACATTGAATCTATAAATTACTTTGGCAGTATGGCCATTTTTATGATGTTGATTCTTCCCCACCATGAGCGTGGAATGTTTCTCCAACTGTTTGTGTCCTCTCTTATTTTCTTGAGCAGTGGTTTGTAGTTCTCCTTGAAGAGGTCCTTTACATCCTTTGTTAGTTGTGTTCCTAGGTATTTTATTCTCTTTGTAGCAATTGTGAATGGGAGTTCACTTTTGATTTGGATCTCTGTTTGTCTGTTATTGATGTATAGACATGCTTGTGATTTCTGCACATTGATTTTGTATCCTGAGACTTTGCTGAAGTTGCTTATTAGTTTCAGGAGATTTGGGGATGAGACAATGTGGTCTTCTAAATATACAATCATGTCATCTGCAAATAGAGACAGTTTGACGTCCTCTTTTCCTAATTGAATATGCTTTATTTCTTTTTCTTGCCTGATTGCTCTGGCTAGAACTTCCAATACTATATTGAATAGGAGTGGTGAGAGAGGGCATCCTTGTCTTGTGCTAGATTTCAAAGGGAAAGCTTCAAGTTTTTGTCTGTTCAGTATGATATTGGCTGTGGGTTTGTTTTAAATAGCTTTTATTATTTTGAGATATGTTCCATTGATATCTAGTGTATTGAGGGTTTTTAGCATAAAGGGCTGTTGAATTTTATCAAAGGCGTGCTTCCCATCAATTGAGATAATCATGTGGTTTTTGTCTTTGTTTCTGTTTATGTGGTGGATTACGTTTATAGATTTGCCTATGTTGAACCAGCCTTGCATCCCCAGGATGAAGCCCACTTGATCATGATGAATACATTTTTTGATTTGCTGTTGCATTCTGTTTGCCAGTATTTTATTGAAATTTTTTGTGCCAATGTTCTTCATGGATATTGGCCTGAAGTTTTCTTTTTTTGTTGCATTTCTGCCCAGTTTTGGTATTAGGATGATGTTGATCTCATAAAATGAGTTGGGGAGGATTGCCTCTTTTTGTATTATTTGGAATAGTTTCAGAAGGAGTGGTACCAGCTCCTCTTTGTATGTCTGGTAGAATTCGGCTGTAAACCCGTCTGGACCTGGGCTTTTCTCAGTTGGTAGGCTATTTATTGCTGCCTCAACTTCAACCCTTGTTGTTGGTCTATTCAGGGTTTCAACTTCTTCATGGTTTAGTCTTGGGAGAGTGCAAGTGTCCAGGAATTTATCAGTTTCTTCCAGGTTTACTGGTTTGTGTGGATAGAATTGTCTGTAGTAGTCTCTGATGGTGATTTGTATTTCTGTGGAATCAGTGGTGATGTCCCCTTTATTGTTTTTTATTGTATCTATTTGATTCTTCTCTCTTTTCTTTTTTATTAGTCTGGCTAGTGGTCTATCTATTTTGTTAATCTTTTCAAAACCAGCTCCTGGATTTGTTGATTTTTTTGAAGGTTTTTTTTTGTGTCTCTGTCTCCTTCAGTTCTGCTCTGATCTTAGTTATTTCTTGTCTTCTGCTTCATTGATTCTTTAGCTACATCTTCATAGCATAAAGCACCATAGTTTGTTACCTGTCTTTTTTTTTTTTTTTTTTTTTTGAGATGGAGTCTTGATCTGTCACCCAGGTTGGAATGTAGTGGTGAGATCTTGGCTCACTGCAATCTCCACCTCCTGGGTTCAAGCGATTCTCCTGCTTCAGGCTCCCAAGTAGCTGAGACTACAGGTGCATGCCACCATGCCTGGCTACTTTTTTTATATTTTTAGTAGAGATGGGGTTTCACCATGTTAGCGGGAATGGTCTTGATTCCTAACCTTGTGATCCACTCACTTCAGCCTCCCAAAGTGCTGGGATTACAGGCCTAAGCTACCATGCCCAGCCTACATGTGTATTTTACTTGCACATTGCTGATAAAAGTGAAAGCTAAAACTGCAACTTATTTCTTTTCTAATTTTCTAGAATAGAAAATGTCTTCTGTTCTTACTCTCCTTAACTGTTTTATTCAATTGCCTTTCAAAAAAAGTTTTTAAACAAATATTTTTATAAGGCTAATTATTGTGACTCTAGGTCTTATACAAATTGAGCATCTCTAATCAAAAATTCAAAATCTAAAATGCTCTAAAATCCAAAATTTTTTGAGGGCCAACATGGTGTCACGAGTGGACAGTTCCACACACCCAACACCATGCGATAGGTTGCCGTCAAAACACAGCTGTACAACAGTTTATTCAGTGTCCCTATGGGGAAAAAAGACCCTCCTGGCCCCCTTCATCTGTGATAATCCTTTTCCACACACATCCAGATTTCCCCAGTAAGGCACACTCACCGAGGATACTAAAATGGCATGTGTGCAGGCTAGAGGTAGCAGGCTCCCTGCCATGCACCACGTGGAGCCAAAACCTATGTGCATTATTTGCTGTGGTTTTTGTTGCTTATTCTTCACTCTAAGGTGTAAATATACTGTTGAAAACGTCAAAAAGGCCTGAAGATACTCCTACTGGTAACAATGGGAAAAGAAGAAACATTTACGTTTATTTGTAGCACAGAAAGTCAAGCTGTTGGTGAAACTGGACAGCAGCATTACTGGAAAGGTCTTACAGATGAGTATGATGTTTGAATGACCACCACATGTATACTTCTGAGGAACCAGAGAAATAAACTGTTGAAGTTCTGTGCTGAAAGCAATCAAGAAGTTAATGTAAAGTAAAAAAAAAAAAAACACTGCTAATCAAGCTACAGATGAAAACTCCTCTCGTGTATTGAAAGAATGGATGCCTCAGCACTTCACTGAACACATGCCCTTAATGGAATGCTGATCATGAAAAGCAAATATTCATCATGATGAACTGGAAATTGAAAGGAATTGTGAATATTCAATAGGCTGGTTGCAGAAATTTAAGAAAAGACACAGCATAAAATTATTGATGATTTGTGCTAATAAAACATCTACTCCAAAAAAAAAATTGATCATGAAGTGGAGAAATTCATTGAGGAGTTTGCCAGGGTCGAGATCTGATGGCAGAACAAATCTATAATGCTGAGGAAACATCACTGGGTGTTACTGTCCCCAGAAGAATACTGACTACAGTTGATGTGGCAGCTCCTGCAGGAATTAAAAATGCCAAGGACGGAATAACTCTGCTAAGATGTGCCAATGCAGCAGGCAGGCACTTGCTGTGATGAGCAAACACTTGTGGCCTCACTGTTTTCAAGAAGTGATTATCCTACCATCCATTATGATGTTACAAAAGGCATGGATTACCAGGGGCATGTTTTCTGATTGGTTTCACAAACATGTCATACCAGTGGCTCATGCTTACTGCAGAGAAGCTGGACTCGATAAGGACTGAAAGATTTTGTTATTCCTTGACAACTGTTCTGCTCATCCTTCAGCTGAAATTTTTATCGAAAATAATATCTATGCCATGTACTCTCTCCCAAATATGACTTAATTAATTCAGCCACATGACCAGGGTATCCTTAGATCAAAGAAGAGTAAATATAAACAGGCTTTCCTGAGTAACATGCTAGCAGCACTGTACAGGGGCACAGGTGTGGGAGATTTTTAAAGGGAGTTTAGCGTGAAGGCTGCTGTATATGCTGTCGCCAACACCTGGAACACAGTGACGAAAGACACAGTTGTGCATGCCTGGCACAACCTCTGCCCTGTAACTATGCTCAGTTCTGTTGAGGAACAAGGTAGTGACTTTGAACGATTCCATATGTCAAGTGAGAAAAAAGATGATGTCTGACCTCCTCACATATGCAAAACATACACCTTCAGAGCCTGTCAGTAAACTGACAAAAGTGGATATTACAGAAGTTTTTAACATCGATAATGAAGGCCTGTTGTTTATTTACTGACCAGTGGTGAAATGGTTCTGAATTAAGGTGATTGTGATAACGGTGACGATGAAGGTGATGTTGTTAACACTGCCTAAAGGTGGCATGGTGAAAATGTGTGATGGGCTTACTGAAGAATTAGAGAAGTGTGCATTCTTAAAATACCAAGAAATCATGTCAGCTTACAAAAGCAGAGCCTTTTAAGACAAAAACAGTTGTCAATGAGGCTGAGATGACTCTGGAGGAAACATTTTAAAAAGCCACCAAGTAGAATCCCTCCTCATCCCTAGAGGATCCACTTCCCAACCCCTCAACTGCTTCAGATGTTTTTTTCTCACCTAAAAACATAAACTTAGTGTGCAGGAACCTTCTCATCAAAACACAGCAATGTAGATGGAGACTGGAAGCCTGCATTGTTTGTCGCTGAAGTTGTTTAACAGCTGATACAAGTGTTCTGGGGAGGCTACTGTTCTGCATAGTTACCCTGAACACATGATTTTTTCACTGTATTCAAGGTGTGCCATGTTTTTTACTGCTAAGTACTTATTTGTGAATCGGTGTAAGAAAATGATTGCTTTTCAGTAGTAACGTATAAATTCAGAGTAAGGAATGTTGGTGATGCCAAAAAACAAGATTGCCCCAATGGGTGGCTGAGAGAGGGACACCTTGGCTTTCTGATGCTTCAATGTACCCACACTTTGTTTTGTGCAAAAGATGATTTTAAAATATTGTATAAAATGACCTTCAAGCTATGTGAATAAGATGTATATCAAACAATGAATTTTGTGTTGAGGTTTGGGTTCCCTCCCAAAGATCTCTCATTTTGCATATGCAAATATACCCAACTCTGAAATGATCCAAAATCTGAAACACTCTGATCCTAAGCATTTCAGAGATGTAATATTCAATCTGTAATACAGGAATTCTTGCTTTAATGTAGAAAATATTTTTTAGACATCTAAGTTCCTAAAATGTTTCGTGTTTATCTTGAATTTGAGAATTGGTGATGTTTCTTTTTGACCCCTAAAAGGTCAGTATGCAGTCTTGGCTTTTCTTTAATGGGAGAAACAAGAAACAATCTGTTCAATACTTGAAGCCATTTTCCTTCATTTTTCAGGGAACACGCAGCATGGTGCATAGACTTTCTCTTTGCTGGGCTGAAATGTTTCAAGAGCCTTTGTGGTGTCCCCTGGGGGCCCTGAGGTGAACTCAGGCTGCCCTGGAATGAGTTACTGCTGACGAGCAAAGAGCGCCTTCAGACAATGGCTCTGCTGAGTCTCGCTGACCTCATTATGAAGCACAGTGTAGACTCATGGTCAAAGTTATTATGCTTCGTTTCATGGGGGCTCTATTGCAATAACTCCTCCAAAGACGGTGAGAGAGCAGAGCCTTGAAGCGTGCACTGCCAATCTCTGTTTCAGATGTTCTCTGCCTTAGGTGGCTAACTGGTGTCATTGTGTCAGAAAAAGGAGTGACTTAATCAAACCAACTCAGTGGGAAAACAGGTCTGAGAAACTAGAACTTGAGATTGCATGATTCTTGCTACTACTGATTTTATAGGATTCAGCATAAACTGTCCTGAGCAGGGGGGAAAACTCTGATGTCTGTTCATATTAAGGCTAAATTTATAAAAGAGAAATCTGTAATATCTAAAATACAGTATCCATATAAACCAACTCACATTTTATTAACTATATGCAATCTCAAGTGTATCCTTTTTTCTTTTTCCTTCTCCCTTTATCTTGTGACCTGTCTTACTTTGCCGTGAATGTTTTTACTTGCAGCCCCAGAGCACTGAGTCCCTGTCCCTGCACGACTGGCAGAAGCATGGCTGCAGGAGTGCCGTTAGGTGGCCACAGCCCAGCAGGCAAAGTGCACTCAGCTCCATCAGACCTCCTGTCTGATCCATGTGCCCTCTCAACCCCTCTCCACAGTGCTGAGTTTGTTTCTGTGCTAGCTTGCTTCTTTCGATAAGTTGTCTGCCTGGTCTTTCCTGACTACCCTGGAAATATCTTCAAGTAAGTGGCCATGCTTTCCTTTTTAATAGGCCTTTAGCAGTCCTCACTGTGTAGACACCAGGCACTTAATTAATGCTTAATTAAGGCACTTGCAGTACTGGGAAAAAAGAAGTTTTTTTGTGGGGGGCGGGGGTAGGGATGGAGTTTCACTCTTGTTACCCAGGCTGGAGTGCAATGGCGTGATCTCGGCTCACCGCAACCTCTGCCTCCTGGGTTCAAGCAATTCTCCTGCCTCAGCCTCTTGAGTAGCTGGGACTACAGGTGCGCACCCCCATGCCCAGCTAATTTTTGTATTTTTAGTAGAGATGGGGTTTCACCATGTCGACCAGGATGTTCTCCATCTCTTGACCTCGTGATTCACCCGCCTCGGCCTCCCAAAATGCTGGAATTATAGGCGTAAGCCACTGCGCCCGGCAGAAAAAAGAAGTTTTAAATGGCAAACCATAGTGTACAAAATAGGCAACAGCAGAATGGGGGAAGCAGGAGGGGCCACATTGTCACAGAGGACGAGACTGTGAAAGCCTGCTCTGTCAGGTCTGTGGGGCTGCCCAGGTCAGGATGTTAAGGGCTTTAGAGAAAAACTGCAGGACGCTGAGCTGCACCAGCCACAGACCCAGATTCTAGTTGCTAACTTAAGAATCCCAGCAGAAAAGGGACTTCTTGTACATAGTATCCATAAAGCTACCTGTATAAGTCTGCGTTCTCTAGACAAACAGAGTAAATAAAGCCTGGCTAGATAGACAGTAGACAGACAGACAGACAGATAGGTAGATAGATGATAGACACATAGACAGAAAAAAAAAAGGATAGGTAGATAGAAAAAATTGTAAATAGAAGATAGAAAATAGATAATGTAGATTATAGATTAGATAGATAGATGGATAGATAGGTAATAAAGGTAGATGATAGAAAAAATAAGAAGGTAGATAGAAAAAATAGACAGTAGATACAAGATAGATGATAGATAGATGATAAATAGATAACAGGTAGCTAGATAGGTAGATAGATGATAGATGGATAGACAGATGGTAGATGACTAGATGGATGGATGGATAGATAGATAGATAGATAGACAGTTTATTATAAGGGGTTGGCTGACATGATTATGGAGGCTGAGAAATCCCAAGACCTGCCATCAGCAAGCTGGAAACCCAGGAGAGCCGATGGTCTTGCTCCTGTGAGAGTCAGGAGGCCTGAGTTACAGGAGAGCTTATGATGTCAATTCCAGTCTGAGTCTGAGTCTGAGTCTGAGTCTGAAGGCAGGAGAAGAGCCAAGCCCCAGCTCAAAAGTAGCCTAGCAGAGCAGATTCTCTCTCCTTCAGCCTTTTTGTTCGTCAGGCCTTCGACAGATTGGATGAAGTCCACCCACATTGGGGAGGACAATCTCCTGATTTGGTCTGCAAATTCACATGTTAATCTCATCCTGAAATATTCCCACAGACACTCCACAGTAATGTTTAACCAAGTATCTGCACACCCAGTGTCCCAGGAAAATTCACCATCACACTGCCTGTGGAGGAATTCTCATTAGGCCTGCTTGGCTCCTTTACCAGCTTGGACAGTTCCCCCTAGTCAAAGGGGATGGGTTACAAAGACAGGTCAGCTTGAGTTTCAAGCCTCCCTGCAGAGTCAGGAATCCATAGTAAACCATCCCTTCAACTGGACCTCAAAACCCCCTCTTCAGATCACAGGGAGCGTTGAATTCCAGAATGCACCCCGTAAAGTGAGCAGTCTTTTCCAACAAAACGGTCTCTTGTGGGTGTTCCCTCTTCATCACCCATCCACGCTCACTTCGGCTCCTGTGCTTTGCTCACTTTTCCCCTTGTCCAGGTGTGACAGCCCCGTATACAAGTCACATCTGGGATCTAAGGCCCATGCCTTGGATCTCTTGCTGGGCTCCTTTAGAAGACTCAGCTCTGTTTTCAATGATGGAAGCTACCGAATGACCTTTTATCTGACAACTTGCTTCATCGCAGTGGAACACTGCTCTTCAAAACAGAGGTGCAATAGTCCTCAACTCTTAGGTAAGGGGAAAAATAAACAAATCCTGGTACCACAGCTTCCTGGTGCCTACACTGTACCAGTCAACTGAACGGTTGAGTGTTTGCTTTGAGTCCATTTCTTGAGCCTAAAAACTCATATTCATATCATTTGTGAAATGAAAATATACATAATCATTTGTGTTTTTATAAGAATTCAAATCATTTTGATAAATTAATTTTGCTCTGTCTTTTGGAAATAAGTTTTGTGATGATTCATTCTGTTCTTCATTTACTTTTTAAAATCCTTAGTAAGTATCCACTGTGCAAGATAAGAACACAGAGAGTCTCACTAAACTTCAGATGAAGCTGCTGCTTTAATCCTTAAAGTTTTCAATTAAGAAAGGATTGCCTTCAATGGCTTAAATACTTTAAAAATATTTTTTTAAAGTTCTTCTTTGTATTGAAATAAAATAAGAAGCTTGGGTCCTGGTTTATAATTGCAGTTTTGGGTTGTGATAGCTTCCATCATTGAAAGCAGAGTTGAGTCTTCTAAAGAGGCTGGGAAGAGATGAGTGTTGGTATGGGCCTTGGATCCCAGGAGTGATTTGTATACTGGGATATAACACCAGGGTTGAAATAAGGAGTAATGTAGGAAAGAAATGCCTGCAAATTTACATTGGATTAGTGGTCAACCACATGCAAACTAGCCCCTTGACTACCTAAAATGAGGGTTGTCAATGACCATGGATTCAGGGCAGTGCCCAGATTAACTGCCAGTACTCCTAAGCAACTCTCCTATACTTTCAAATAACAAAAGCACCTCTTATGTTAGCTTCTCACACACAGGAGCCTTTCAGCTTGAGCCTGTCAATTCCACATGATAACTTCATGCTTTAACATAGAGACAGCAGCTTGGATTCAATGTAGCAAACATTTCTGAATATCTTATGTGTGTCACATTTGCTTTTCCAGTTCCTAACCCCTAGGACCTGTGAATGTGATTTTAAGTGGCAAAATAGACTTTGCTGATGTGATTAAGGATCGTAAGAGAGGAAGAATATCCTCGACTATCCAGGAGGCCCAAGATGCAGTCATAAGTGTCTTTGTAAATGGAAGACAGACATAGAGTTGACTATAGAAGAGAAGGCCACATGATTCAGGGCCATGAGCCAAGGAATGAGGTCAGCTTCAGAAAATGGAGAGGAAAGAGACAGATTCCCCCTGGGATCCTCCAGAAGGAACCAGCCCAACTGACATCTTGACTTTAGCCCTGTAAGAGTCATTTTGGGCTCAATGTATATGCTTCCAGAAGTGTAAAAGAATTCCATGTGCTGTCTTAAGCCCCTAAGTTTGTGGTAATTTGTAATAGTAGCCATAAAAAACTAATACAGGTATTAAAAATAAAGAACAAATTACATCTGAAAAGGAAAAGGGTCAGAAAATATTACTGGGAAATGAACTTTAGTACTTGTGTCTTAGTATGTTTTCTATTGCTATAACTGAATACCACAGACTGGGTAATTTATTAAAAACTAGAGTTTTATTTAACTAATGGGTTTGGAGGCTGGGAAGTCCAAGTGCATGGCACCAGCCTCTGGTAAGGGTCTTCCTGCTGTGTTCTGACATGGCAGGAGGCATCACATGGCAAGACAGAGCAAGTGTGCTAGCTCCGGCCTCTATTCCTGTCCTTTTAAAGCCACTGATCCCATAATAGGGGGCCCAGCCTGATGACCTTATCTAATACTAATTACCTTCCAAAGGCCCCACCTTCAATCAACATATGAATCTGGGTATTAAGTTCCCAATACTTGAGATTTGAGAGACACATTCAAACCATAGCAACATGGCAAGGTTTTGGTAGTTCGAGAAGTAATTTTATGTTTAAAAGTCTGTCCCATAATGGGAGAGTTTGTAGGAGCTACATTAGAATGAAGCATTCTTTAAAGAATAATGTTTGTTCTTCCATTTTCCAGGGTCAATACTGGGGGGACAATTCTATACTTATACTTACTGAGCTGAGCATTTCACCATTGTTCTGTTACATAGGATTCCTTTCTACCACCTTACAAGGGAGACATTATGATCATCTAGTTATTGATAAAGAAACTAAGACTGTGGGAGTGGACACAGAACTTCCACCTGGTTTAGTGGATACTGCCAAATGCCATCCAGACTTCTCTTTGGTGATGACCTCCCACAACCCCTGGGCATACTGCCATAGAAATAGTCCACCATTTTCAGTGCTCTTTGGGGATCACCTGAATTGAAAATTCGCTGCCTTCCAAGGACAGCCAAATCCCATGACTGGTCAGTATGGATGAGTAAATGTATGACCCTCTTCCCTCAACTTGAGACAACTTGAAGGACCATCTCATCTTTAGAGCACCCTACAGGGTTTGCAAGAATCTTTGTGGGACTGTGTCACCACTCAGCTTCTCCCTTTGTCCAGTCTGGCCTCCTTCCTTTCCCTCCTATTGGTGTCAATTCTTAGGCATCCTTATAAATGTCCTACATACACATCTCCATTTCAGACTCTACTTCCAGGAGAACTGAACCTGCAAAAAGACAATGCATGCTCTTTGCATGAATAATGAAGTTGGGATTCTGCTTCAGCACTCGTACCCTTTCTGCTTTAAAGTATGCTTCCCGTGGAGTACAATACATACGTTTAGAAGGTGACGTTTATTTTTCCCATGGGAGGTGGATGTTGGCGATTGAGAGGCTGTACTAGAAAAGAATTCAGCAAACCTAAGTTCCCCTAGAATATGGATAACATGCCTTCCAGCTTCACTTCTCCACTTATGAGTTCTTGTTACTAGGAGCCTGGCTATACGGCTTATATTAAAATTATGCAGAATAAACAGCACATGCTGTCAGAAGAGAAGCATTCAACTACTCTAATAACTTCTCTATTTGCCTGCTAGTGAAGGGATGAGAGAGGCTTCAATAGCTCAGTTACCGATGGCAGCAAATGACCTCAAGAATTATTCATCAGGAGAGAGTGACTTTTTGGAACTAATAGCACATTTTATAGGAGCTGGAAAATGGCTCTAAAGCTATTCACGTGTAAAGAAGTGTAACTTTTAATTCTGGGCTTGTTCACTGGTGTGACTGCAGTGCACTGAAGGATTGGCTTCTTGGGTGTGAAACCTTCAGTACTCACCAATCATTATCAATGATTAGAAATTCATTTTAACATTATTTTCCAAAAAGCTGAAGCATGTCTTTCTTTTGCTCTACTGCAGATGATTATTTCTGAAAAGACTAGAACTTCATTATAAAACTTCCTTCACTTGTAAGACTGTTCCATTATGTGGAGGACAGACACATGATCAAAGCATCTCCCTTGGCTTACCCATAGCATAGAAATATGTCATAAATTTTTTAAAGCACGAGAGAGCCTTTATCTTGTTTCACTAATACAAAGATATGCTTTACATTTTGAAATGGAGTTTATGGAACTTTCTACTTATAATACATTCCTACCTAGCAACCCTCAATACCACCTCTCTAAACTTTTCCCCCAATACCTTTAAGGACACTGGGACATGAATGACGAGTTGAAAAGAAAATCTCACAACACTAAAAGTGAAGACAGATGGCCTAACCGGCAAGTCTTGGCAGACATCACATTGACTTTAAGGCCTCGTGTTACTGCAACCCCCGGCCACACTCTGTGAAACAGAAACTGCCTGGAAAGTCATAGAGAGCCATTCACAGTCTCTGTCACCTGCACACACCAAGAGATCTTGCAGGTCGCACTCTCTGCAGGAGACCAGAGTGGACATTGTGACAGGACGTAAGGGAGAGGAGCCCAGAGTGAAGGATAGTAGACAGGAGCAAGGACAAAAACAGGACATTGTTGAGATGTCAGAACCATCTCAGTGAGGCGCCTCCTCTGTGTGCAGAGCTACAGGAGACCAGCACATACTGGGCAGGTGATGGACATGCTCCAGAAGCTTTGACTTGCAAATTGTAATATCTCACATGGAGACAGAAAGCAGAACCAAATGCATCCCTTCTAGTAACAAATACTAAATGCTGCCTGCTGAGTTAGGGGGAAGGCCCATGAAAAAGTGCCCAATGAAAGAGCCTCCCTCTAAAAATGGCCCACTGCAGCATCTAGAGGAGCATTTGAAATAACAATTAACATCCTAAATTAAATGCTCAACATACAGACAGCTGGTCCTGGAGAGCACAGCAGAACAAATTAAATACAACCAATAACTTTAAAAATATAGCCAAGATTATAGACAGATAACTAACTCAGTTTTTTAAATTGGCAATGTATTAGGCTGTTCCGACACTGCTATGAAGAAATACCCAAGACTGGACAATTTATAAAGGAAAGAGGTTTAGTTGACTCACAGTTCTGCATTGCAGAGGAGGCCTCTGGAAACTTACAATCATGGTGGAAGGCAAAGGAGAAGCAGGCACCTTCTTCACAGGGTGGCAGGACAGAGTGAGTGCAAGCAGGAAAATGTCAGATGCTTATAGAACCATCAGATCTCCTGAGTACTCACTTGCTATCACAAGAACTGCATGAGGAAAACCACTCCACGATCCAATTATCTCCACCTGCTCCCACCCTTGACACATGGGGATTACGGGGATTGTAAGGGTTACAATTCAAGATGAAATTTTGAGTGCAGACACAGCCAAACCATATCAGGCAATGAGCTTGAGTAGATGTTTCTCAGAAGAAGACATACAAGTGGACAATAAGCAAATGAATTTCTCAATACCTTTCGTCATTGGAGAAATTTAAATCAAAACTCCATTGTGATGCCACTGCATACTCATTGCATGGCTATATTGAAAAATGCAGATAATCATAAGGGCTGACTAGTTTGTGGATAATCTGGAGCCCTGTGCATTGCTTGTAGGAATATAAAATGGTGTGGCTGCCATGGAAAACACTCTTGACAGCTCTTCAAACTACTAAATATAGAGTTACTGTATGACCCAGCAACTCACTCTTAGGTGTCGATGCAAAAGAAATGAAAATTTTTACACAAATGCTCATCATAGTATTCAGAATAGCCAAAAAAGCAGAAATCACACAAATATTCCCCAGCTGATGAATGGATAAATACCATATGGTATAGTCACAGACCAAAATGCTACTTGGCAATATAGATGAACGAAGGATTGACATATGCTACAACAGGGACAAACCTTGGAAATGTCAGGGTAAATAAAAGGAACAGTCACAAAAGGTCACAAATTCTATTATTCCATTCATATGAAATGTCTAGAATAGGCAAATCTTTGAAAACAGAAAGTAGTGACTGTCTAAGGGAGTGGTGTGATGGGAGGGATAAGGAGTGACACTGATGGGCACAGGATTTATTTCCAGTGTTATAAAAATGCATCGAAGCTAGATTGCTGTTGTGGTTGCATAACTCTGTTAATGTGCTTAGAACCAGTAAGTTGTATACTTTAAATAGATGCATTGTAAGGTAGTGAATTATATCTCAACATTCTAGAGAGAAAGAAAGAAAGAGAGAGGGAGGAGGGGGGAGAGAGAGAGAGAAAGAGAGAGAGATGGAGAGAGAGAAGATATTGCTGAATTGGAGAAAGATCTATGTGTGCATCGTTAAAGGAGATCACAAAATTCTAAGAGAAAAATGAAGAAGGAACATATTCATGGCCAGACAGATCTTGTGTTCTTTCTCTGAATTACAAAGACGAAGAAAACATTGTACAAAAATGTTTCAAGGGAAACAAAAACCAGAATGACCTTGGGTCTTTGCCTTGCCTCTACAAACTCTTAACATATAATAAAAGTGTAATGCATATAATATGATTGGAGAAGAGGGGCTATACAGCAAACATTTTGCATTCTCTTCTGTGAACTAAAATTATGCTGTTGAATATTTTTTAAGTCTAAAAATATTTATCTATAAAAGTATAAGTCTTTTTAAATAAAGGCAACTCCTTTCTATGACAGCAGTGATTAGGGAGCACAGATGAGCAAACAGGAGAGATGTCATCTCTCAAAGATGGATCTCTGTAGCATTCTGAGGATCCTCCCAGGGCAGAGTGCCCACATCACTTGGAACCTGCTGTACAGTGTGTGAGGCCCAGCACGCAAAATGAAAACACAGGGCCCCAAGTTCAAAAGTATTGAAGATGGCCACAGCAGAGCATTCGGTCAAGCTTGGTGCCTTTCTAAGTTTAGGGTCCTGTGGTTGCATAGTTCTCACGCCTGGGAACTCATGCCCTGCACCTAATGAGCACTTAATTAGTGTTTGCTTAAATTGATTAATGATGGATACATTCTGAGAAAACTTAATTTATTTGTCTTGTATTTCTAGTCAAGTCAAAAGTTAACAATCCCTAAAATAAAACTATGTTCTATATCACTACTTTCTTCCTTTTCAAAAATGAAACAAAACACATCTTTAAATAGAGTAAGTGGGAATTTAAATTTATCCTCATCCAATGTCTTTCCTCAATATCCTTTTATCAGGACTTTGACCCACACAGGACCCGCAGACCTAACGCCTTCTGGTGATCTGCCCACGTTGGCCCAGTGAGTGCCTGCCCATGTGCAGGGGCCTTTAGGCAGAAACCAACTCCTCATTGTCCTGAATAGCAAAGTTTCCTTTCTTTTGGTGACTGCATAGTATTCCCTTGCATATGTGTGTACATATTATATTTGCCATATTTTCATTTTCCCTTATCTGTGGATGGACACCATTTCTATATCTCATTTACTGTGAATACCACTGTATTGTTTACTTGAAATTTGGTAAGACAGCAGATTTTGTGTGTCCTCATCACACACATATGAGTGCACACAAATCATCGCATTGTGCATCCTGAATATATACAATTTTCATCAATTAAATAATTTACAACAAAAAAGTTTAATAAATAAATTAAAACTATCTCCTGCATTGTAATGTCTCTGGGACCAGCATAGAGTGTGGCTTAGGGAGAAGCTTGTGTAAAACACTCATGTATTGAAACAGAATTCATCAGGTGCAACATAAAACTGGTGACAAGATAAACACCAAAGCTTTCTCTTATCTGCTGTCACTTGGAAAACACTAGTGGGAGGGCCAGACATTGACGTGAAACATAGAAACTACTCTAGTGGAAAATGGGTCTCAAATAATCATTCATTTATCATCCATTCCATTTACCATTTTATTCATTCCATTGCCATTTCATAATAGGCAATTCTGTAGAAACAGAAAGTAAATTACTGGGTGCTTAGGGCTGGAGGAGGGAAATGTTGAAGGAGAATGGAATTTCCACTCATGGGGAGATCCAGCTTTCAGACTTCTCTTCACTCCAGATGTATGGTGGGGCCTCAACTTCCCTATTAGTAAATTTCATGTTTTGTAACATCTCTGATGCATCTGTGCTTTCTGGGAGATAGTATCCCTCCCTGCAGGCAGCAATAAGCTTTGTGGCCTCATTCCTTCATTTGGTCTGACAGCGGAGGAGATAGATGCCTGCTCAAAACAGAACAGCCATGGAGATACAGCTCCGCTGGGAGGTTGGGCTGACCATTTCTCAGTGGACAGAACTTGGCTCAATTCCTTCCCTCCCAGATATCATTAACAATGCTCCACAGTATCTTCAACATAGAAGTGTAGGGAAGAAAGCTTTCAGCATTGAATTTTTTAAAGTAATTACTGTGGACTAATTATACAATTGTTTAGTGCCTTAGTTTTTCCCTCCTCGGCATGTGTGGATTTATATTGGTGCTAATTGCATCCAGGTATTCTAAACACTGCAGTCAAGCACAGGCAAAGAGAAACTAAAAACACATCAAAATGTGAAGCTGTGTTGGAGCAGAATTCATTGAACATTTTCTATTGTTGGCTTAATGACTCTATCTTCAGACTTGAGTGTTTTTTATTGTTAATAACTGAAAAATGTTTCCTTTTTCCAGTGTAATCTTGAAATTTCTAAATATTGGGTTATTATCTTACAGTTCTTGATAAAGAATTAAGTTGAGTCAGAAAAACATAAACTAAGTGATATGGTCTGACACTGTGTTCCCATCCAAATCTCATCTTGAAGTGTACTCCCATAGTTCCCACATGTTGTGGGAGGGACCCAGTGGGGGACAATTTGAATCATGGGGGCAGTTTCTCACAGACTGTTCTCATGGTAGTGAATAAATCTCATGATATCTGATGGATTTATCAGGGATTTCTGCCTTTGTATCTTCCTCATTTTCTTTGTCACTGCCATGTAAGAAGTACTTTTCACCTCCCGCCATGACTCTGAGGTCTCCCCAGCCATGTGGAACTGTAAATCCAATTAAACCTCCTTTTCTCCCTAGTCTCTGGTACGTCTATATCAGCAGTATGAAAATGGACTAATACATTAAATTGGTACCAGGAGTGAGGTGTCATTGAAGAAATATCTGAAAATGTGGAAACAACTTTGGAACTGGGCAACAGGCAGAGGTTGGAAGAGTTTGGAGGGCTCAGAAAAATATAGGAAAATGTGGGAAAGTTTGGAATTTCCTAGAGACTTGTTGAATGGCTTTGACAAAAATACTGATAATGATATGGACAATGAAATCCAGACTGAGGTGGTCTCAGATGGAGATAAGGAACTTGTTGAGAACTGGACCAAAGGTAACTCTTGTTATGTTTTAGAAAAGAGACTGGTGACATTTTGCCCTGCCCTAGAGATTTGTGGAACTTGGAACTTGAGAGATATGATTTAGGGTATCTGGCAGAGAAATTTCTAAGCAGGAAAGCCTTCAAGAGGTGACTTGGGTGCTGTTAAAGGCATTCAATTTTAAAAGGGAAACAGCATAAACATTAAAAAAAATGCAGCCTGACAATGTGATAGAAAAGAAACCCCCATTTTCTGAGGAGAAATTCAAGCTGGCTGCAGATATTGGCATAGGTAATGAGGAATAGAAAGTTAATTCCCAAAACTAGATGGAAAATGTCTCCAGGGCATGTCAGAGACCTTTGAGGCAGCCCCTCCCATCATAGACCCAGAGGTCTAGGAAGAAAAAATGGTTGTATTGGCAAGGCCCAGGTTTCCTGTGCTGTGTGCAGTGTAGGAACTTGGTGCCCTGAGTCTCAGCTATGGCTGAAAGGGGACAACACAGAGCTCAGGCTGTGGTTTCAGAAGGTAGAAGCCCTAAGCTTTGGCAGCTTTCACATGGTGTTGAGACTGTGGGTACACATAAGTCAAGAATTGGGGTTTGGGAACCTCTGCCTAGATTTCAGACGATTTATGGAAACTCCTGAATGCCCAGGCAGAATTTTACTGTGGGGGTGGAGCTCTCATGGAAAACCTCTGCTAGGGCAGTGCAGAAGGGAAATGTGGGGTTAGAGCCCCTACACAGAGTCCCAACTAGGGCACCACCTAGTGGAGCTGTGAGAAGATAGCCACTGTCCTCCAAACCCCAGAATGGTAGATCCACCTATAGCTTGTCCTGTGCACCTGGAAAAGCCACAGACACTCACCATCAACCTGTGAAAGTAGCCAGGAGGGAGACTGGATCCTGCAAAGTCACAGGGGTGGAGCTATCCAAGACCATAGGAACCCACCTCTTGTATCAGTGTGACCTGGATATAAGACCTGAAATCAAAGGAGATCATCTTGGAGCTTTAAAATTTAACTGCTCCACTGGATTTCGGATTTACATGGGCCCTGTAACCCTTTGTTTTGGTCCATTTCTCCCATTAGGAACCGCTGTATTTACTCAATACCTGTACCCCGTTGTATCACTAGCTTGCTTTTGATCTTACAGGTTCATAGGTGGAAGGGACTTGCCTTGTCTCAGATAAGATTTTGGATTGTGGATTTTTGGGTTAATACTGAAATGAGTTAAGACTTTGGGAAACTGTTGGGAAGACATGAGTGGTTTTGAAATGTGAGGACATGAGATTTGGAGGGGCTGGGTAGAATGGTATGGTTTGGCTCTGTGTCCCCACCCAAATCACATCATGAATTGTACTTGCATCATTCCTATGTGTTGTGGGAGGGACCTGGTGGAAGATAATTTGAATCTTGGGGGCAGTTTTCCCCATACTGTTCTCATGGTAGTGAATAAGTCTCATGAGATCTGAGAGTTTTATCAGGTATTTCTACTTTTGCATCTTTCTCATTTTCTCTTGCCGCTGCTATGTAAGAAGTGCCTTTCATCTCCCACCATGATTCTGAGGCCTCCCCAGCCATGTGGAACTATAATTCTAATTAACCTTTTCTTCTTCCTAGTCTCTGGTATGTCTTTATCAGCAGTGTGAAACAGACTAATACATTAAGTGAAGACTGGCACTACCCAGAGCCAATAGGAGAGCTTAGTTTCTAGAATCATACCCCTTCTTCCTCAGGGATGGTTCTCTTAACCAATCTGCGGGGTATCTGTTAAGGGCTGAAGCGTATCCTTTACAAAAGTATGCTGAAGCCCTAACCCCTGAACCTTCTGAAGGTGGCCTTTTTGGAAATAGGGTCTTCGCAGATATAATCAGGTTAAAATAAGGGCATTGGGATGTCTCTAATCCAACATGACTGGTGTCCTTTCAAGAGAAAGGAAAGACACAGACATGTTCGGAGAACACCCCATGTTGGCAAAGGCAGAGATGGGAGTGATAAGTCCGCAAGTCAAGGAATGCCCAGAATAGCCAACAGCACCAGAGGCTGAGAGAAAGGCCTGGAACAGACTCTCCCGTAGAGCCTTGGGAAAGGGCATGCCTTGCCGATGTCTTGATTTCTGACTTACCTCCAGACTGGGTAGGAATGAATTTCTGTTGTGGAGACTGTGGTCCTTTGTCACAGGAGCCCCAGGGAATTAACATCAAGAGCCCCTTCCTGGCACCATTATTAGAAGCTGCTCAGGGGAAAAATTGGGTTTTAGGTAAACTTAAACAATTTCAGCTTGATCCTTTTTTCGGGCATGTAATAGCAATAATAATGCTTTTCATTTATTGATCATCTTGTGGCAGGAATCCTTTGAGCACTTCCCTGCTTCCCTAGAGTACTTTGATGAAACACATCAGCAGCTCTGGATTGCCATTTGCAGAAGTGAGGAAGCTATGGGAAGCTGAAGTTCAGGGATATTGCTGTGAACTTGCCACCAGAAATGGTGGTGTCCAGGAATGTGTCAAAGCTATATGGCCATGAGGGTTTTGCTTTGGGTAAAATTGGGATAACTTTCAGAGTTCTGTAAGATGGGGTGTGAGTTTTATAAAAATAAAATAAACAGACACATTTTTCTGCATATTCCTTAGAAATAACTGAGTTATGAACTGGATAAGATCCCAGAGGGAGCCTAGTTGCGTCTTTGCTTCATCTCTATTCCCCTTTTCACATGGCTCCCCTGTGCTGGCTCATCCACTTCCACCATGGCCCCACTGAACCCTGGGCTGAGTAATTACACTGAGGGCTTGGGGGACTAAAGCCCAAAAGTGGGCACCCAGTAACAGAGAGGGGATTTTCTGGTGCATTCTCTTCCATCAATTTTCTAATGCAAAGTCTATCAGAAAATCTAGGTTCATGTAACTCTGAAGAGTGTTCATTCAATTTACCAAAAATAATATAAAATGTACAGTAAGCTCTTTCTAAAATATAAAGTGTTTCCATCATCTTTGATGTATGAGTGAATAAAACGTTGATTTAGACAATGAGGAATATGCCTAGGAAATGGAAATATAGTTTTGGTCTGGGGAAGGGATTAATATTTATTTATAACTACTATGTGCCAGGCATTTTATATATACCTTATTTCGATTTCAATTTCACACTAACCCAGTATAGTAGCTTTGTCCATTTTTTAAAGAAGGGCATTTATTCCCAGAGTTGTTGAACAATCTGGACTGTATTGCATGGCTGAGTTGTGGGTTAGAGTGTCCATCACCCCATCTGGGACCCTCTTGCCCTCCTAAAACCCAGCCCCCCACAGCCAGTCCCAATAAGCAGCTGGAGTCCATCCTGTAAGACAGCAGGCTTTTCACATGATCGTCTTGCAGGTCATTTACTTCGCCTCTCTTAAATTATACCAGATTAACAGCCAGTTAGTCTCCCCAGGGCCTCCCCAGATTCCAAGTAGATCCCTATAGCAGCTCTGTTGTGCTTGGCATTATGAGCACTCTCCAAGCTGAGTATCAACATCTTCCTCTTAACTTGTGCAGCCAAAGTTCCCTGCACACCTCATCGGCAGCTTCATCTTCCCAGGGAATCACATAGAGGTGAGAAACAAGTAGATACAAAATCACGTATGAATTTATAATTTTTTTTCTAAAGCAATAGAAAAATTTACTCATCCATTTTTCCCATTCACCATTCACTTTCATCCTGTTTTCCCTTTCTAAGTTTACACAATAAGCAGCTAACTCCACTTGCTCTCACTTTTGAACCTGGAGTTCCTTAGAGCAGCTCTCTCACCCCACGAGGGAGCCAGGCATCCTCTGGCTCCTTCCTTCCCAAGCTTGGAGGGTGCATTGACCTGCTTTTCTTTCTATGTAGATGCTGAAATCTTCTCAGCTGTATCATGTTTGAAAGTTTCATTATTCCTCTTGGCTGTAAGAAGAGCCTTAGATTGAAACAGAATATCTAATTACTTTGGAAGGAAAAATATCAGCATTCATTTATAAAATATCTTCCTGGTAGCTTCTTAGACACATATTCCGTTTAATGAACTAGAGAGCTACCAGCTTCTCTCCCATCACTACAGAAGTTCTTCAGATCGGATGCCAGGGCTAGCAGAGTTAAGAGGCAGTGGTTACACAGCTCTAGTTTCCCAACATACTCAGGCTATGTTAGAATAAAAAAGTCTTTGAGGGCTGGTGCTGGCTGGGGCAAGGGCCAGCTCCAATGAAAGCATGCTGCAAGGTTCAATAGAGACACAACAGGGACCCAAGCACAACTTCACAAAGCAGCTGCAAGGACTACAGATACTTACTTTTTTTTCCCCCCAAGTTTGAGGATTGGAGCTGGAGCATCTGAACTTCAAGAAAAGAAGGATCAAAGCAAGGAAGATGAGGATGATATCGGATGATCATCAGAGCAAAGGAAGTGCCAGGCAGTGAATGATGAGGCTGTCTTAATTCTCCCACTTGAGCTTGTAAGCAGCAGTCAGGAGCTGTCTGCCTGTCCTTTCATTCAACGTTATGTAACAGTCCCTCTCAAAGGAAACTCTCTGCCTAGCTACTGAATTAATTGATGTCCTTGAAGCCCTAGGGGAACCTCTGTGGGCAGCCATGTTGCTGCCTCAAAATGGGAAGAAGGATAAATCACTCAGGGGAATATAATTTTGTATTGTTTTTACAAGACAGAAGAGAAGAAGGGCGTTTTGAGAGTTGTGGACTGGAAGAAATGTGTGTAACTAAATATAGTAATTGCATTATTCAGAACAGGCTTATGCTGCAGCTGTATTTATTACTCTGTGAAAATTTTTTTCTGTAAGATTCAGAGCCTGTATTTATAGGATCAAAGTCAATAATTTTTTAAAATTATTATTATCACAAAAGTATTTGGAATGCCACTGAACTTCTTTTTGTTTTAAAAGTGTAAAATTGCATTTTGAGTCTGACTGAAATTAATGGGCTCAGGCACTCATTGGGTACTCTGGAAAAATACATACAAGCTTCCATATAATTTTTAAAACAAGCTCAGTATTGATAATGAGACTACTTCACTAGCCAATACAACAAAAAATATGGGTGTGGTAAAATATTCAGAGATTTGGGCCAGTCCTCAGGCAAGACAGAAGAGTAGGTTCTTCCTGGGATCCATTTTAAGAATCTAGCAGAAAAAGAAAATGGTAGATCCATTTGAGTATTCTTCATGAACAGTTGGCAGTGAGAAAGCAGTGCTGTCAAGGCTGTGCTTTGCTAAACAGGCAGGCTACCATCCATGTGTGCTCCACACCCTGATGAAAATGACCAGAGTTCTGCCTTGACAAAGGGCAACTGTTCCCTTTCCATCCCAGTGAAGGGTAGCCCAAAATGGCATACATTGAAGAAATCAATGAAACAGTGGTGGTTTTTCTAGGTGAACTGTTTATTGAGATAATTGAACATTCACATGCATTTGTAAGTAATAATACAGAGACATCCTCTCTACCCTATGCTCATTTTCACCCAATGGTAACATCTTGGAAAACTGTAGTGCAATATCACAACCAGGATGTAGATATATAGACATTGATACAATCCACCAATCTGACCCCGATTTCCTGATTTGCTTGTACTCCTTTGTATGGGGTGTGTGTGTGTGTGTGTGTGTGTGTGTTTAGTTCTGTATAATTTTATCATGCATGTAGTTTCCTGCTTCCTGTATGCACAACCACAATCTCATATTTAGATACAGAACAATTCTGTATGGCTTTTTCTTCTTTTAACACCACACCCACCTTCTGTCTGCTCCACTCCTCAACTTCCAGGCCCTAAGCCCTGGCAACCACTAACCTATTCCTCTTATTTCTAAGATTTAGTTATTTCAAAAATATTACACAAGTGGAATCATACAGTATGTAAACTTTTGGAGATTAGCTTTTTTCACTCAATGTATTTGCTTAGAGATTCATCCAAGTTGTGAGTTGTGACCAATAATTTGTTCCTTTTGCTGCTTTTTATCTAGTGGTCTGTGATCTGGATGTACCATGATTTGTTTAACATTTACCTTCGAAGAACATCTGTGCTGTTTCCAGTTTGGGGCTACTATAAATAAAGCTGTGATGAACATTTGTGTATAGTTTTTGGTGTGAACATAAGTTTTCATTTCTCTGGGACAAATGCCTATGGGTGCAATTACTGGGTTATGTTGTATTTTCTTGTTGAGTTTTATAAGAAACTGCCAAACTGCTTTCCACATTGACTGTACAATTTCACAGCCCCACCAGCAACATGTGAGTGATCTGGCTTCTCTGAATCCTTGCCAGTATTTGGTGTTGTCGTCATTTATTATTTGAACCATTCTAACAGATGTGTCGTGATAACTGATGGTGGTTTTAATTTTTGCATTTCCCTGATGGTTAATGACATTGAGCATCTTTTCATGTGGTTGTTCATCGTCTGCACATTTTTCTTGGCAGAAAGTCTGTAGGTGTCTCGCCCATTTTGAATTTGGATTGTTCATTTTTTTTTTTACTATTGAGTTGGAAAGTTCTTTTTATATGCTACATATTAGTCCTTTGTTGGATGTGTGGTTTGCAAAGATTTTCTCCCAGTCTGCCACTTGTCTTTTGATCCTCTTCCCATGGTCCCTCTCAGAGAAAAAGTTTTTACATTTCACAAGGCCTCATTTACCATGTTTTTCATGGATTGTACTTTGGCAGAAAGTCTAAGAACTCTTTGCCTAGATCCCAAAGTCTCCTATGTTTTGTTTTTTTTGGTTATTTTTTACTAAAAGTTTTATCTTTTTATGGTCTACATTTAAGTCCATGATTTACCTTGACTCAATGCTTGTCTGAGATAGGAGATTTCACTGTAGTTCCTATTGTTGCCTGTGGGTGCCTAGTTTCTCCAGCGCCGTTCTCTGAAAAGCCTCTCCTTCCCCCCTCCCCCCTCCCCCTCCCCCCTCCTCCCTCTTGCCCTCCTCCTTCCTCTCTCCTCCTCTCAATTGTTCTCACACCTTTGTCAAAAGCCAGTTGAGCATGTTTGTATGTGTCTATTTCTGGGATCTGTATTCTGTTTCTTCAGTCTATGAAAGGAGAGTTTTAAGAATTGTTCTGAGACATGAAAAGCCCACTCAGTTTTGTTGTTTGTGTCCCTTGAATAAGCATGCTCTGCGCTTTAATTTTCTCATATGTAAGCAACTGCTATGTGTGTTTGGAAATGAGATAATATAGTTGTTGAGAAGAAACTACTTAGGCAGATAGTGAGGGTACGGAGTCCTTGGTAAGGTTTCGCTTTCAATAAAAAGCAGCCCGCAAATCGTTTTCTTTTCTAACAGTCTGTAAAATCGAGCTGCAGGCATAGACAAGCAAGCTGGAAGCTTGCACAGATGAAGGCTGGCAGATGTGCCAATAGGAATATACTACCTGGGACTAGGCTTGTTCAAAATGATGGCTCCATCTTCTCTTTTCCAGCCACATGTACAGTAAGGAGCAGGCAAGATGGCACTGGCCAAGCAGAAAGCCCATTTGCACAATAAGATTAGGCTGGGGTGACCAGCCTTCCCTGAGCACCAAGTAAACGTCACACCTGCTGGAACCAATCTGTGAGCCCTATGTAAATCAGACACTCTCTCCTCAAGCCCGCCTATAAAATCTGCTGTCGTCCGCCACTTTTTCCTTCAGATGTCTCTCTCTGGCAAGAGGGACAGAGAGCTGCTCTCCTCTCTCCTTTCCTCTGCCTATTAAACTTCCCACTCCTTAACCCACTCCATGTGTGTGTCTATGTCATTGATCTTCTCAGTACAAGATGACGAACCCCAGGTATTTACCCCGGTAAACAATGCCACTTAAAAGACACACACACCTACCCCTTTACATATATACATACATATAAACACACACATATATATTCAGGTGTGTATGACATATACTCAGTCACACACATACACCATACATATATATATGTATATCTATAAATTTAAAAATATAAAACTCTAGTGTAAGTTAATTAGAATAAAAACTCACCACAGCATGAGTTGTCAATTAAAGGTTTATGATTTTCTTATTTAGAAATAAATTTTCCAGGCCAGGTGCAGTAGCTCACTCCTGCAAGCCCAGAACTTTGGGAGACTGAAGCAGCCAGATTGCTTAAGCCCAGGAGTTCAAGATCAGCCCGGGCAACATAGTCAGATGCCATCTCTACAAAAGTAATAAAAAATTAGCTGGGTGCAGTGGTGCGTTCCTGAAGTCCCAACTACTTGAGAGACTGAGGCAGAAGGATAGCTTGTGCCTGCGAGGTCAGGCTGAAGTGATCTATGATCACACCACTGTTCTCCAGGCTGGGAAACAAAGTGAGATGCTGTCTTGGAAAAAATAATAACAAATTTTCTTACATTATACTTAACATAACAAAACTTGACTTGTAATTTACTTGTACCCAACATCAATTTTATAATTGCGCTGTCACTATTTCCTCATTTTTTACATGATAATAATGGCTAGCAGTTGGGGAATAAGTTTTCTTAACTCAATTAACATATTTTGAAACTTAAGTGAAACTTAAGCTGAGTACCTATTAATCATATTTTATGCCCAAGAAATGAAATTTCCCTTTCTTTTTCAAAATCAAGTTGAAATTTAAAACCTGATAACAAATTGTGAGCAGTGAGAAATTAGATCCATATTTTGTGCTGAAAATTATACAAATATGTGTGATCATAAACTATAAGGGCATAGACACAGCCACACACATTTACTTAAGAAAAAAGTGGTGCTTGATACCGATACTTGTGAGGACAGCAAAAATAGATTCTCCCTTGAGAGCTGAATTAGTGAAATCCATGAAGAGATTAGTTCTCAGCACAATTCTCTTAAATGAGGGAATATTTTTCGAGTCCAAGTAGAATTCTTAGTACAATTTGGACTAAATATGAAAGACAAATATAATCAACTGAAAGTCATTAATAAATACTAAAATTTAGTTGTTTGTGTGGGACTCCAAAAAAGTGAGAATTTGAATACCATCATATCTCTGGTACTTCCAATGGAGCAAGAAACCTGATGAACAAAATTACGTACGTACATATCAATTATATTATATGAGGAAAGAGAGAAAGAGACAGAGAGACGGAGAGAGAAATGGAGATATTAATGCATTAAATTTTTAGGTTGATTACATTGGTCATTCAAATAACATTTTATTTTCTAATTATCTCATATTATGCTCATAAAATAATCTTGCAATTTCTACTGATTTCCCTGTAGCATCTACGTCATGGAGAAAATGTGTCTATCCCATCACTCCCTCTAACAAATATGGTCATTTATTGGCCAGTTTGGTTCCCATTTTCGACTAATAACTTGGCTTTCTTGTCTACACTTCAGACCCTGGTGAAGGTGATATAGTTGTTTCTGTGAACGGATGTCCTTTAACCCTAACTACATGCACAAAAATCAATTTCTGCACCTGCAAAGCTGAGGATCAGACCCTGGGCTCTGGTCCCCTCCAAGGCTGGGTATCTTAGGAGACCTGCCCTGACCTCAGCTGACCATGTTGTAACTGTTATCGAATCTCATGCCTCTTGGTCACTGCCACACAGAGTGTACTCTGAAGTGGAGGAGAAAATAAAAGGCTGTAGAGAATCAGAGCCCAAACTGGTAACTATTAAAGGATATTCAGAGTTAATGCATTAACTGATTTCTGCCTCTTGTTGACTCATCAGCTTCATCTTGTGTATTTATTTGATCTCTAAAACAACTTCTCACAAGAAAGGTTGGCAGTCTGCTGTAGGCTTCTGGGGCCATTTCCTTTTGCATTGGTAGACTTTGTTAATATTGAATGAAACATGCTGCCTAGAACATTTTGCCTTGATTACTGCTAAATATCTATGTCTCTTACAGAGTCACAACTATCCCAACTTTGTCTGCAAATACTTCTTTACTAAAGCTTTACTTTTAGTGGATATAATTTTTATTTTTTTAATTTTACTTATTTTGTTTATTTATTTATTTATTTTTGAGATGGAGTCTCGCTCTGCTGCCCAGGCTTGAGGGCAGTGCTGCGATCTCAGCTGGCTGCAACCTCCGCCTCCTGGCTTTGAGCAATTCTTTGCCTCAGCCTCCTGAGTAGCTGGGATTACAGGTGCCCACCACCATGCCAGGCTAATTTTTTTCTGTATTTTTAGTTTAGATGGGGTTTCACCATATTGGCCAGGCTGGTCTTGAACTCCTGACCTCATGATCCAGCCACCTCAGCCTCCCAAAATGCTGGGATTACAGGCGTGAGCCACCACACCTGGCCTGGATATAATCTTTAATAGACTTTGTTTCTTAGCACATCTTTCAGTTTCCTGCAAAACTGATGGAAAGGTACAGAGATTTCCCATGTACTCACTCTGCCCCCACACTTCCACAGCCTCCCTCATCATAACAATCCCTTGCCAGCATGTACACTTGTTAAAACTGGTGAATGGTGAACTTACATTGACACATCATTAAAAGATTATCGTTTACATTACAATTCAATTTTGGTGTTGTACATTCTCAATGGTCGAAAAATTTTATAATGACCTATATCCGAAAAAATTTATAATGACTCATACAGAGTCATTTCACATTGCTCTGGTATTCCTGAGCTTGGTTTTGCATTTTACAAAACTATTGGTCTATGGCCTAAAAGTGCTTTGTGCTCTGCCTAGTCATCCCTCCCTACTTGCAACCCCTGGCAGCCACTGAACTTTTCACTGTCTCCATAGTTGTATTTTTCAGAATGTCACATATTGGAAATTGTACAGTAACAAGCCTTTTCAGATTGGATTTTTTTCACTGAGTAATATGCATTTAAGTTTCCTACGTGTCTTTTATAGCTTAGCTTGATAGCTTATTTCTTTTTCGTGTTGAATAACATTTCATTGTCTGAATGTACCACAGTTTATTTATCTGGTTGCCTACTGCAGGACATTTTAGTTGTTTCCAAGTTTTGTCATTTATGAATGAGGCTGTCATAAACATCTTTGTACATGTTTTTGTGTGAGCATAAGCTTTCAGCTCCTTTGGGTAAATACCAAGGAGCATGACTGCCAGATCATAGGGTAAGAGTATATTTGACTGTGTAGGAAACAGCCAAACTGTCTTCCCAATGGGCTGAGCCATTTTGCATTTCTCCAGCAGTGTCTGAGAGTTTCTGCTGCTCATGTCCTTGCCAGCATTTGGTGTTTTCAGTGTTCTGGATTTTGGCCATGCTAATAGGTATGTAGTGGTATCTCATTGTTGCATTCGATTTCCCTGATGACATGGGATGTGGAACATCTTTTAATAAGCTTATTTGCCACCTGTATATCTTCTTTCATAAGCTGTCTGTTCAGGTCATTGGCCCTTTTGAAAATCAAACCTTTTTTTTTACAGTTAAGTTGTAAGAGTTCTTTACATATTTTGGTTAATAGTCTTTTAACCATAACCATAGTTATCAGCTATGTCTTTTGCAATTTTTTTCTCAGTCTGTAGCTTGTCTTTTCATTCTCTTGAAGTGTCATTCACAAAGCAGACTATCTTAATTTTAATGAAGTCCCGTTTATCAATTCTTTCTTTAATGGACCATCCCTTTGGAGTTGTGTGTAGAAAGTCGTTACTGAAGCACTGGTTTTCTGGATTTTCCCTTGTGGTATTTTCCAGGATTATTATAGTTTCACATTTTACATCTAGACCTGTGATCCATTTTGAGTGAATTTTTGTGAAGACGAGAAGGTCTATGTTTAGATTTGTTTTTTTGCATGTGGACAACCAGTTGTTCCAACACCAGAACAGAAAAGAGGGTACCTTTTCTCCATTCTATTGCTTTTGCTTCTTTGTCACAGATCAGCAGACCGAATTTATGTGTGTCTATTTCTGGAATCTCTGTCCTATTCTATTGGTCCATTTGTTCTTTCACCAGTACCACATAGTCTTGGTTACTGTGGCTTCAAGTCAGGCAGTGCCAGCCTTTCAACTCTGTTCTTATTCTTTAATATAGCGTAGGCTATTCTGGGTCTTTTGCCTCTGCTTATAAACTTTAGAATCTGCTTGTCTGGATAAAATTATTTCAAATTTTTCAGTTTCCTTCTTTTACAAAAACTAAGCTGGTCCTTCTTTCCTTGATGTGATCTTTTCGCTATAGTGAAGTCTGTGGCTCCGCTATTCAAAATGTGGTCTACAGATTACTGGCTCCCTTGAAGCATTGGTTGCCACTCCATTAGATAAGTGCAGAAAGTGAGAGTAAGCACATGGAAGATTCTACAGCAATTTAACATTGCTGTGGCATCCATAAACATAGTTTTGTATTTTACCAAAATATCAATCTGTGATCCATAGGAAATTAAAATTTTGGCCTTTGTGTACAGATAGTTAACAAGCATGGTTTACGAGACTATTTTTAAATTTGTTATTTGAAGACTTTCTCAAGCAGCTGTGAATCTGCTTTTGCTAACATTTAAAATATAAATTGCTATGTTAATGTTCTAAAGTTTTATATCCAGTGAAATCCCTTTGACTTAAACCATCCAGCAATATGTAGATGCTTGGATGAAAATAATGATTAAGATACCAGAGATTTAAATGAAAAGTCTTATTTGTCCCAGTCATAAACATTTCTATTAAATGCATTAATTTCTTTTTTACCAATGCTACTGAATAACCATATTTGGGTAAAGATTTTGCATCACCTTCCGAACGTGATTCTCTCCACTGAATATAAGTAGCACAGGGGAGAGGAACATATCTGTGTTCATACCAGATGCCTTCCTCAAAACTGTACTTCTTATAAATCATCTTTATTATTTTGCTCATTTTTAGATTAGTACTAAAACTTCAGTAGAAAAATCTTATGTTGGGGGAGTCATAATAGGTTAATAAAATGTCATTCACCAGACAATATTTTTTCATTGTACAATAAAAATCAATTCAGTAAGAATGTTATGAACTCTTGGTGTACCAGAGAATCATACCATGTGCTATAAGAGATTACAAAGAAGTAGATGATACTATCCTTTTCTGGAGAAATGAAATACACAGACAAAAATGCTATCTACCAATTAAGAGGCCAATATGAAAATGAAGAAAAGCAAAGGTGGTGTAGAGGATATACTTCCATACTGCAATACCTTGGAGCAAGGAAAAGAGGCTTCCAAAACAGAGTTAATTGTAGTCGTTTACTTCTATGTCCAGAATGTTCATCTTGGACTTAAAAGCACCTGCAGGATTCGAATTGACAGGGGGAGAATAATTTACAGCCGTCCAAAATGGATTTTAGAAGTAGGAGATGAGGCATTTGAAGAATGCCTAATAGAATGAAAGCTGTGTGGATGGTAGGATATTAGGAGGAAAAGAGAACATTGGATTGTCACCAGATGTGTTTAATGACAGCTTGGATGTCAAGATGGGAGGTTTTGGCTTTGAACCAAAAAGCAAACAGGAAACTTCTTTAGTAGGAAAGCAGTAGAATAAAGGCAGTAGGTAATACACACTCTATACAATCTCTATACACACTGTGTGTTTGCACTGTCCAGCCATATCTTCAGACAAAGTTGGGGTTACCACAGACTTAAAATTCTAAAGTGGTTGAGCCTGAGTCAAGAGTCACTGTTAAAGACCCATTTCTCAATTTCAATTGCACAGAAACAGTGTGAGAAGAGTTAGAACTCTGGGAAGTCTATTTGTTCTCCATCAAAAGAAGTCAACTATGTTATTGTCACTCCACATTTTCTAATTTGGGCTTAAAGGTATGTATAGTTGATATTACTTCCTGAAAAACTAGAGAAGGAAATAAGGGAAAAATGGAGAAAGAAAAATGAAAAGAGAAAGAAAGAGAGAAAGAAAGAAAGAGAGAGGGAGGGAAGGAAGGAGAGAGGGAGAGAGAGGGAGGGAAGGAGGGAGGGAGGGAGGGAGGGAGGGAGGGAGAAACTATTTTGGAAGTGAAAAGATACTGCTAAACATGTTCAATGGAGAGTTCAGGGAGCCTGAGTCTTGTCAAAGAATATGGCTATTGGCCTACTGGAAATTACTCAGAATTCCACTGCTTCAATAAGACATTATCCAATGCACACACTGTCATTTGCTTGAGGTTTTTTATTTTAATTAGAAATAATGGAATAAAACCCTTGCATTGTTCTAGAAAAGAAATTGCAACAATCCTTGTGATTTTTTTTTGCATATGTTCCTATCACTAATATCGTGTGTAAAATTTTTTATTATGCTGGCTTTTGTGTGTGTGTGACTTTCATTACCAATAGAAGAAAGAAATTGGTTTATCTTTATAAGAAATAGTTTAATATGACAAATACATACAATATTTAAAATAGACATTCCCAGACTCAGACATAAGTGTTAAGGCATAGGTCTTGGTTCTGGGAGTACAGTCAGCACTCTGCATCTGTGCATTCCACATATGGGGATTCAAGCAATTGAAGATTGAAAATATTTGGGAAAAAAACTGTAAAAAATAATACAATAATAAAAAGCAATACAGTATAACAACTATGTACATAGCATTTACATTGTATTAAGTATTACATATAATTTAAAGATTATTTAAAGTTTGCAGGAGGATGGCTGTAGGTTATGTGCAAATATCCGCAGGGGTCCTGGAGCCAATCCCTGTGATACCAGGGGATGACTGTATACTGAAGTGTTGTCAGCATGGCATACAGCTTATCATTGAAAAGTTTACCAAAGTTCCCAGCACCATGAGGAAATATTACCTGTAAATACAAACACATTACTTGATGTAGGAATTATACTCAAGGGTAAGAATTTATCCACTTTCATGCCATTTACACAGAAGCCCAGAGAGAGCTCAGGCCCTAAATTCTTTGCCTTAGAGAAAGCACCTCTTTGACAGGTCATGCTTGGGTATCTGAAGAAAGAGTGGGAAATGAGATAGAACTGTTAGCTGTTGCCAGATGACGCGGGGAAGCCAAGGTCTCACACATCAGCCGCCACCAATCCAAGAGGGAGTGAACCACAGGTAGAGGAAGGACAGTCACCATATTTGAAGAATTAAAAACACTGGTTCTAACTGCAGTTCTGCTACAATATTTCCTTGAATAAATAATACTTGAGACATCCAGTTTAATTGTTGCTTCTTGAGCCATTCATCAGAATAGGTATATACCTAGATTTTATTACATCCTACAATGTATCTGCCTGTAGAGTCAGAATTTTACATCCTTAGTTACAAACTAAGGATGTAAACTTAGTTCAAAGCACCCTGCACCACTAATCGGGGTCTGACCACAAAGTTGTCCACACTAGGATGTTGCTCTATAAATTCAACCTTTCTGCATAAACTCTCTTCCTGTGCAACTGAAAAGGTTTTAAAAATCTCAAAGCATCTGTTGAATGTTTTCTCTAAAGAAAAAAAAGGGGAATTTTCACACTTCCTCCTCAAATCACACAATTTGTCTGTAGAAAACCACGTAAATCTTGCGGTTAACTTATACCTGCTTTTAACTGAGGCCATTTTTAACACACTGCTTTGTGCTTGTAGATCTCACTAGCTCAGCAGTTTTAGAAGAATTTATAATAAAAGAAGTAGCAAGAGTTTAATGCATTTACTTCTCTCCAAATATTTTCCATATTGGTGACAAAAATGCTTTAATGCTTTAGTTAATGAACATAAATTGAATAAAATAAAACAACTGAAACACTCTGACAAGTATAGGAACACCAACGTAGGAAATCTTGCAGTTTTCCTATTGTCTTTTCAATAAGATTTTTACAATAGGAAGACATTTTCTCAGCTGATTGGAGGCTTATCTAAAGTATCCATTGATTAAGTTACTGTTGGGACAGTTCTGTTCTTCTGCCTCCTGGTAATTGCCACATCATGCGAGATGCAAATTATCACAAACTCAGGAACTTAAAACAACACACCTTGCTTAGTTCACAGCTCTGGAGATTGGGAACGCTCCAGTGAGGCAGGGAACGCTGCTGTGGAGGACACAGCACATCCTCCAGACACATTGCAGGCTCTCCGCCTTTCTCTGTGACCTTGGAGCACCCAGAACTTACAGTATTGGCATTTTCTAAGGCACTGGAAATGTCTTAGAAAACAAAATGCCTTTGTAAAACAAGGAAAAAACACAATGTGTATCTTTTAACTCGATAAGGATAAGTAGATTTTTTAAATTAATATAAACATGTTATTTTATCTGTACTATTTGAAAAGACATTGTACTACATAATAATTCAAGGCTAAACATTAAATGTATAGAGTTTCCTAAAAGGGATTTCTAGAAATCTTCTAAGAACAAAAGAAAAATAAAAAGCAAAAGCAACACATGACACATTAATTATTGGCCAATAAAATAAACATGATAAAACTTCAGTCTACCATTTCAATCTCGGGGCAAAGTCAGTTTCTAAGAAATTCCATGAATCTGTAGCCATATTCTTTTTGGCAACAAAAGAATCCTGTCAAAAATGAGTACATTAACAAATACCACATTCATTGGTAGAGTGGCTCATAGATCTTCCATTCCTATTCTTATTTCTTCCTGGGAACTGATAATTAAACTAAATTCTTTCTATAAACTTGAGTTAGTAGCTGGTCTTGATGGAAAAAAATGCATTACATTACTTTATAACACATAGTTTTGGCCAGGCACAGTGGCTCACACCTGTAATTCCAGCACGCTGGGAGGCCAACGTGGGTGGATCACAAGGTCAGGAGTTCAAGACCAGCCTGGTCAATACAGTGAAGCCCCATCTCTACTAAAAATTCAAAAATTAGCCGGGCATGGTGGTGGGCACCTGTAGTCTTAGCTACTCATGAGGCTGAGGCGGGAGAATTGCTTGAACCCGGGAGGTGGAAGTTGCTGTGAGTGAGGTGCCACTGCACTGCAGCCCGGGCAACAGAGCAAGACTCTGTCTCAAAAAAATAAATAAATAACATAGTTTTTTTGGTTAGCTTCTATTTTATCAAATTTTTATGTGCTCGAGGCTTAAAAGAATATGACCTAAACAAATGTAGTAAATTCTTTATTTTCAAGTATCTTTGGTAGAACATACTGGTGACATTAAAGACCTGACCTGGTTTGGAATTGAGAAAGGGAGTAAAGAATGCATGGTCAAAGGTCTCAGAAAGATGCAGATGTTGGAAGACAATGGGGAGGTAGGACTGTCACAGTAAGAGCACTGGCTTTGAAGGTAGAGGAGCAGCCTCTGAAGGAATGCAAGTGGATTCCTGTTCCAGAAACTAGAAAAGGCAAGGGAATGGATTCTCCCCTAGAGTCTTCAGGACAGCAACACTGGCTGACATCTCGATGTTAGCCCAGTAAGGTCCATGTCAGACTTTCAATCTCCAGAGCTGTGAACTAAGCAAGGTGTGTTGTTTTAAGTTCCTGCGGTTGTGGTAATTTGTTACAGCAGCCATATATCATAGGATGCCAATACCAGAACATGTGAGTGTCTGCAAAACGAATTGCTGCTTGACTACCTTCATCAAAGAAAGAAATATGCTTTTCATTGAATCGCTAAAGAAATTGTTGAGAAATTTCTATATGGGATTGTCTTTTAACCATAAGTTCCATGTGACCCAGACCTGGGACAGCAGTGCCCTGAATTGCTCCTGGTCACTGTGTTTGCTGTGGGTATGGTTAGGGGCCCAAGCCAGCCGACCTTCCAGCCACTGAGACTTAATTGCCACACATTTGCCTGTGCCGTCAGAGAAGAGGAATTCTCTCTGTAGTTGGATAGCTATTAAACTAAGACAGATTGTAAGCCTGGAGCTGGGTGGGAGTAGCCATCCAGATACCTCTAGGGGAGAACCTAAGTCCTTCTGAAAATGAGGCCAATGCCAAAGAAAGCAGAGCTGAGAAGGGAAAAGAGTGAGACTGAGATGATCCTGAGGATGTCACCTGTGCCCTTGAGTCATGTCTTGGTACACTCTTAGACGCTTCAGCTCTGTGGGCCAAGATATCCCCTCTTCTCATTTAACTTGCAACTAAGACTCCCCAATGGGAAAGAAACAGTTCCTAGTTTCTCTTTCCTGCTTACATACACACCATTGCTGTCGGGGTGAGCATTCATGTGTACAAATTGAGCATTCAAAAGGGTAGTGTAAAATAAAGGTATCTAAAAAAACCCCAAGAAGTCAGCAATGGCCCTCAAATCAAATGTTTATTAGAAGGCTGTGGTATTTCAAAGGATCAATGCAACCCAAGAGATGAGTCCAGAAGAAGTCCAGACACATCAGCAACTTCAGGAAGGCTGAGAAACAACAGCAAATAGCCATGGAAACCACAATTGTAGCTATCCATAACTCTAAAATTCAAAAAATGATTCTGTTTCCTCTCTAATTCAGTGGATGGTCCCCCCGCCGGGTTATAGATAGGACTATTTCAGTCTCTTCATTTTGCCAATGAGGAAGTTGATGTTTAAAGATATTATGTATCAAGGTTATTGACCTTGGGCTGTCCTTGTGTTAGGCTTTGTACCTGGACTCATCCTGATCCCAAACTCTTTCCAAGGCCGAAACTTGTATTCTAAACTGGTGACAGTTCTTTGCACCACACCTCGTACTATCTTAATTACTTTTTTTCCTGTAATGTAGGTGTGCACTGGGTTCCCCGGGAAATATATGGACAGGAAAGATACCCTGTATAGGAGGTTTCTTTGACAATCAACAATTAGAACAATGTGGTGTAGAATTAAATAGAATATTTTATGTTTAATGTGTCCTTAACCCAATAAGTGCTGAGTTGCAAATCAATAGAAGAGGCAGCCTGTTTTGAAATGAGAAGGAAGGGTGTTCATTTATTTTACCACCTACTTCATTGTGACACAACTTGTGGGCCAGACTGCAAACAAGACCTGTCAAAATCACTCATTGTTCTCTATCCTCCTTGGCTCTATGGTGGATTCCACCTAAGTTTCCCATCCAATTCCTGGCCAGAATTACTGTGTTAGATAGAGAATTTAAATGCAGCAACTCCATGGTGTCTCAAATCCTGAGAGTGTGGGTTGTCTAAGTTTTTCAAAAAGTGAGGGAAGTTCAATTTGGAATGGCTTCAGGAACAAAGGCAAATTTTTGTTGTGTTTCAACAGGCATAATGCCTGACCCAAATTCATTTACTGCTGAATGAGCTTGAATGTCATGAACTTCAATTACTTTTGTAAAATAGGGGCAAGGATGCTTCTCCCATCTTCCTCCCAGATGTTTGCTTTGAATGCATAATGTTTCAAACACTGAAAAGAGCTATATAAAATTAGTACCCTCAGTACTGTTGATACTGTTCTGAGATGCTATTTGAAAAGGGCAGAGAGAACCAAATGAGTTTGCATAACTTTCAGTACCATAGATGACCTTCTTTGAACAAGAAGGCCATTTGTCTTCCACAGTGGGGGCATAGTCCTACTGACTGGAGCACAAAACAAGGATTCTTCTTCTACACAAGAGAGCTTGTTGATTGAGTACAAATGTAAAGAAAGCTTTTTAATATGAAGAAGAAAATGTGCAGAAGTTGATTAAAGTTTGGATTCTTTTCCTGGCAGGAGTTAGAATAATTTATGCATTTTCCATCTAAAGTTTTCTGTCTGATTACACCGAGGAGAACAAAGTCATTAAAGGCAATTACCATGTTAATAGACAAGAGATTGAGAACGTTGAAGGTTGGGTAAGTCCATCTTCCAGTCACACACAGTAGTTTTCCCTTCTGCCTGTAGGTTTCCAAATGAATATGAATTGGTGATCAGCATGTTTCATATTCATAATGCAATCAAAATGCGTATTTGATTGAATGCCTCATTTAATAAACCAAGAAAGTATTCATAACAGTTGTTAAGTTTTTTTAATTTTTATTGAGGTATAATTACATATAGTAAAATGTGCAGATCTTAAATGAATACTTTTTAAATGTATGTACCCATGGAACGAACATCCAGTAAAGACATAAAGCACTGCCTTCAGCTTAGAAAGTCTTACATGTTGCTTTGCATATATTCTCTTTCCCACACCCAGAAAGACCACCATGCTGACCTATGTTCCCACAGACTAGCTTTGCACGTTCTAGAGCTTCATAAAAAAGGAAATGTCTAGATACCATATCTAAGCCTGCTTGCTTTCAGTCAGCATAGTATTTCTGGTGTTCGTCCATGTTGTGTGCACCACCAGTTCATTCCTTCCTACTGCTATTATTCCATAGTATGAATATACCACAATTTGTTTATTCACCTGTTGATGGATTTTTTGATTGTTTAAAATTCTTGCTGTTATAAATCAAGCTGGAATAAAAACTATTGTACAAGTAGTTTGTGTAGTCATATGTTTTTATTTCTGCTAGAGAAATACCTTAGAGTTAAATTGCTGGATCATAAGGTAAGAGCACATTTAATTTTATAGGAAACTACCAATTAGCTTTCTACAGAAGTTACACCATTTTATATTCCTACCAGTGAGCATGAGACATCCAGTTACTCTATGTCCTCTCTGACTTTTGGCGTTGGAAGTCATTCAAATTTAAACCACTCTAGTGTCTGTATGGTGGTTTTAATTTGCATTTCCATGATGGCTAACAGGGTTCAACAACTATTCATGTCTTTTATGGTCATGTTTATATCTTCTTTTTGGAAACCTGTGAAAGGAAAAGAAATCTTGGGACCCCCAAGTCACTAAGCCAAAGGGAAAAATCAAGCTGGGAACAGCTGAGGGCACCCCTGCCTCCCATTCTTTCCTAAAGAATGGTGGCTACTAAGATTTAGAAAAGCAACATGCCTCCCTCACAAGGAATTTCCTCCTGGGCAAAGAACAGACAGAATTCAAAGTTGTCCCTCTGTTCATTGAGATAAATGCATATCTGCTTGCCTCCGTTGGAAAGGCTAATCAGAAACTCTAAAGAATGCAACCGTTTGTCTCTTACCTAGCTACGACCTGGAAGTCCCCTCTCCTCTTCCAGTTGTTCCACCTTTCCAGATGGAACCAGTGTACATACATGGATTGATGTCTCATGTCTCCCTAAATTATATAAAACCAGGCTGTGCCCTGACCATCTTGGGCACATGTCATCAGGATGTGGCATGTGCGTGTGTCCTTAGCTTTGGCAAAATAACCTTCCTCAATTTGCTGAGACCTGTCTCATATATTTGGGGCTCACATATCTGCCCAAGTTCTCTGACAATTTTTATTGGCTTGTCTGTCTTACTGTTTTTGAAATGTAGCAGTTCTTTATGTAATTCAAATTCAAGTCCTTTGTCATATACAGGTTATGAACATTCCTCCTAGTCTATGATATGCTGTTTTATTTTTTAACACTCTTTTGAAGAGTAGAAATTTTTAATTTTCATGAATCTAGCTTACGTTTGTTTTTTTTTTCTAATAAAGTTAGTGTTTTTGCAATCTCTCTGAGAAATGTTTGACTACACATATTGCAAAACATGTTCCCCTCAGGTTTTTTATAGAAAGTTTCAAAATTTTAGCTTGTATGTTTCATCTGTAATCCATCTATTTCTGTTCATTTTCATGTTAGGGATAGATAAAGTCTCAATGGTTTTTATAAATGTAACCAGTTGTTTCAGTATGATTTGCTAAAAAAGACTTTCCTTTCTCTAATTGAATTACCTTGGCACAATTGTCAAAATTAATCTTTCTGGACATATGCAGATCTCTTTTTGGACTCTATTGAGTTTTATTCATCTATCCTGAAGCTAGATCGCACTACCCTCATGACATGGTAACTATACAGTAACTCTTAAAATGAGAACTGGGCATCCTCCAAGGTTATTCCTTTTCAAGGTTGCTTTGCTTGTTCTGGATTCTTTACCTTCAATGTAAATTCTAGCATTAATTTTGGCATTTGTGACTATCTCCAAAAGAAGTCTTCTAGGATTGTTAAGATGTATTTTAAAAATTCCTCTCCTTTATACTTACCTTCCAAACTACTACAGCAAAATGCAGGGGACGGTAGGGGGGTTTAAAACAACAGTTCTCACAGTGTTATACAAGAAAAACTGGGGACCCCAAACTTTTCTTAATAATCCAAAATCAGTATTTGCTTTCACAATCTCCTGAGTATACAGAATATAGAAAGATCACTGTTATGGTTTCAAATTTCACATTGCAATTAACTTTAAAGAGCTACTACATTTTGAGACTTGGCGTCTTAATAAAAAAGACTATCCACAATTATCTGAGGTGGCTATTAAAATATTTCTCCCTTTTCCATCTGCATATCCATAGTAAGCCAAATTTTCTTCATATATTTAAACCCAAATGACATAACACAACAGATTGAATGTAGAAGTGGATATGAGAATCCAGGCATCTTTTATTAAACCAAACATCAAATAGACTTGCAAAAATGTAAATCAATACCACTCATCTCACTATTTTTTTGTTTGGGAAATTATACTTTTCAATAAAAAATTATGTATAAATATGTTTGGCTTATTATGTTTAAATAAATAAATCCATGTTTTTAAATTCAGTTTTAATTTCTCATGTTAAATTTTAAAAATCTGATCAATAAAACCTACATCAACTGTAGCTCATGCAGTTTTAAGCATATTTTGACAATTCTTGAGCAAATTCTATAATATAATTTTCTCAGAAACTTATTTCTATGTATTTCATTTTGAGGAGTGGTATTACATCAGGTTAGAAAGCAATAACAATGCCTTTCTTTTCAGATATATTTCTTCCTTCCTTCATTAAGCACAAATTTTCTGTACACATAATCCATCTTTGAGAATATGTGCTTAATTCAATAGAAGGTATACATAATTGGACCAATTTAATCAAAAGTAACATTTTTGTATAACTCTGAGTATATAAAACCAGACAGGTCTGAGTATTTCTTTGTGTTAAAATGTTTGTGCACAAAAGCAATGAATTTTATTGTTCTTCCTTCAGTATCTTCTCTGATAATTCTTTTTTAAAAAACTAGATATTTATTTTAATTTGTGGATTCTAAAATAGTTTGTATATTTTAGAAAACATTTGTGTATTCATACCAATCACACTTTCATCTCTCTAAACATAAGCACTCTTGTTATGGATTCATTTATTCAATGAACACTTACGTAGTGAGTGTGATGGAATTTGTCTGAAGGCTATCTGCATTCAATAAAGTAACTGTGAAATTCTTTCTAAAATAAACATTTCTTTTTTTAATGCAAAGAAAACTTGGAAAAACTAAACCATCTAGTAAGTACGTGGGTTTCTATGAAGCAAATTCCACTCCTATTTAAAATGACAACTCTACCTTTTCATTTCGAATCAACATCCTACACAAAATTATATCCTTTATCCAGATTCATATGTTCAAAGTCATATTCTTCATACAACAGAAAAGCTATAAAAATGCTCTTAACATTTTGTGCAAATCCAACTTCAACTTTAAAAAGAAAAATCTAAGATATAATAATTACTCCCACACAAAAATGATGACAACAGGCTCTGATATATAAATAGGTTATAAGCTTGAGTGCCCATGTGCCTCAAGAGGCTAACCTTTGTCAAAGAACACAGCCATTTCCTTCACAAAGGCAAGGGTATATAGGCACCTTCTCAAATAATTCAGAGTAAAGAAAGCCTTGTACTTTGGACCTAACATGTAGATAAATCTATTGGCTACCAGATACGTCACATCAAAGACACAGCTAGAGAAGAGGGTAGAACCACCCCACAAAGGTCAGCCTTAGAACTGCATCCCTGCAAGAGGATGGCAAGTATGAGGATGAGTTCGGCAGAATTACTGCAGCACTGAGAATTGTGAGAAAGAGAGGGACCTTAGAATCCCCTGATACCACCTAGACGTTTGTTCCCTCCAAATCTCACACTGAAATGTGGTTTCTAATGTAGGAGGTAGACCTGGTGGGAGGTGTTTGGGTCATGCGGGCAGATCCCTCATGGGTGGCTTGGTGTGGTCCTTGCAGTGAGTGAGTTCTTGCTCTGTTAGTTCCCACAAAAGAACCCGATACCCCTCTTGCCATGTGATGTGCCAGCTCCTTCTTCACCATCCACCATGACTGAAAGTTTCCTGAGGCCTCACCAGAAGTCCAGCAGATACTGGTGCCATGCTTGTACAACCTTCAGAACCATGAGCCAACCCAACCTCTTTTCTTTACAAAGTTACCTTGTTTCATGTATTCCTTTATAGAAACACTAAAATGGACTAACATCCCCAGTGGAACCCCCTGTAACAGATGAAAATGGTTGTCTGGTCCTCAGGTGGACTCCTTCAGTGATAGACATTCACGCTCTGCCACAGCTCTTTTCTTTGGTTTTGTTTTTCACTGGCCAACGCAATTGTCCTTTAACTTTAAATGTGCCTTCATGTAACGTCCACCAATTGTTCCTTTATGAGATAAAGAAGCAAAGTCACTGGCATATTCTGGGGTCCGCTTCCCCATAAACTGACCAGGGGGCAAAGTTGGATGTGATGTACGAGTAACCATTTCTGGGTCAGCCACAGTCAAAATATCTGTAGTAAGCCAAATTAACCTATTTCCAGTGACAATGGACTCAGAATTGTACTCTTGTGTTTGGAAGAACAGAAATATAATCGGTCCTTCTGAATTAGACCATCTGGTCCTAAACAATGTTAATAGTTCATGCCGCCTCACTTGGCTCTCTCTTAGGTTTGGTGGAGGAAGATTTAAGAATAAAATGAACAATTCAGCTGTGCCTACCTCAGACACAGTGGATTCCTTGTGAAGCTGCCTATGGTTTGACCCCAAAGAAGCATCTTCGGAAAAAGGATGGAAGGAATGTTGGGGTTTTGCTTGACTTCATTCATAAATGAAGACATTCCCACTCCCTTGGGTTCCCCTTACTTATGTATGCAATGTTTAAAGGTTGCCAGACACATAGATAAATACATATTGGCCCAGGCTGAACTTCAGTAAGTGGAAGTGTCTGGCGGAGCATGGAGAGGGGCAGATTCACTAGCGCGAAATCACCCTGAAACCTCCTCAGCCACTTACTAAGAAGATGCACTGAATCCACATGTACTATTTCTCACATGTAGGTACATACAACATGGCTCCTGCCACAGGCTCCTTACTGTTTGTTCAGTCAGTAATTGTTGAGAGCTAGGGTGTACCAGGCACTAAGATAGGCATGGAGCACAGAGTAATAAACAAAATGCACAAATATAGATAAAAGTAATGCCGTGTGATATTCACACAGCGCTTCCACAGGCACCAGGCGTTCTCCCAAGCACCTTATGAATTTCAGTTCATTTGATCCTTGCAATGACTCTATAAAAAGGGTATTATGGTAGAGAGAGTCAAGTAATGTGTCCAAAGCCACGTATCTAATCAAAGATGGAGCCTATGATTTAGTAGAATGGTTTTCAAATGAATTTGATTCCTAACCGAGAGACAGAATAGCTTTTACACACAAACACATGCACATTTATGTATATATCACTGGAATTAAAGTGTCACCAACCATACATATTTTTCTAGGTGCAATGCACTCTCATATTTTCTATTATATTACAATGTATTCTAATGTTATTAAAAGTATCTGTCACCATTCACTAAACTGATGTCATAAGTCCCTCCCTAATAAGTCACAAACTGCGAATTTAAAAATCACTTTTGTGGTAGGATCCTGGAGGGATATGAAAGAGATGATCACAAAATAACTATAATTTTTTTAGTGTGATATAAAAGCTCTAAGGATGGGGGTGGGGTGGGAAGAAGAGGGATCCCTTGGAGCCTAGGAATAAAAGACGGGAGTGACAGGTCTGGGTAAAGCCTGGAAGAGCTTTCTAGGCTTCTGTGACAGGAGGAAGAGCTTGTGCACAGGCTTTTGGAGAGGAAAGAACTTGTTCTGGTGAAGAAACAAGAGAAAGTCACTGTGGCTGGAGATAGAGGACAGCCACAGTGAGGCACAGAATGAGGCAGGAGAAGGAAACAGCCCCAGGTGGCAGGAGATTTTGAGGCCATGGTAGAGTCTGAATGCAGAGTGATGAGCTACAGAAGCAAATCATTAGGGGAGGTGGTACAGAAAAGTGAGAAGGAAGCAATGAGGTGATCCAACTGGACCTTGCATTTTGTTTGTGCAGTTCCAGTCATAGTTGGGCCCCTGTGCTGTGCTGTGATGAACGCTGTGGGGGCCTCACTCCTAACAGCTGCACCCAGCCCCAAGCTGCTGAGTTTGCCAACTGATGGCTCACAGCTGCCCTTTTCTCTGCCTACAGCCTTCTGCAGGACAGGGACTGTCCTGTCCTGGAGACCACATACCCCTCTTTCCTTAGCAGGTTGGGCATCCAGCAACCAATGGCCAGCCACCATGGTGTCTCAAAGGCTGTCCCCCTTGCCTGATGCAGGGTAACCATGGTGCAATTTGTGGACCTGATTCTAGGGAATCTAACTCAAAACATGTGTGATGGGCTAAGGTCAGTGGCTCACACCTGTAATCCCAGCACTTCGGGAGGCTGAGGTGGGAGGATCGTTTCCCAGCAAGTTTGAGACCAGCCTGGGCAACATAGTGAGACCCCCATCTCTAAAAGAACATAAAACTTAGCCAGGTGTGGTGGCTACTCAAGAGGCTGAGGCAGAAGTATCACTTAAGCCCAGGGGATCAAGGCTGTGGTGAGCTCGGATCATGCCACTGTGCTCCAGCCTGGGTGACAGAGTGAGACACTGTCTAAAAAACCAAAACTACAGCAGCAACAAAAACAACAAAAATGCACAATGCCTGATAAGGCTAGACAAGAAACTGGCCTCATGTTATGGACAGATACAATTTGGAATTTGATTAATATGTGCTTTCTTTACCTGGATTTTACATTTCAATCAGTTCTGACTTTTGAATTGTTACAGACCTAGGAAATTATTACTATTTCAGAGATACCAGAAATATCCTCTCTGTTTTCCTAATTGTTGGGAATAAGTGCTTATTTTCCAATGTTGTGGGGAAGAATCAGCATTCAGACAAAAGTTTTCTCAGCAAGGCTTTCTTTTACTTTCTGCAGGAAGGGCACTACTCACCAGCAGTCTTGCCATGAGAGTGCTCTGGAAACTGTACCCACCATCTCCATATTTATGATCAGACATTCCTGAAAAACAGTAATCAAGGTCTCTTCCAAATCTATTAGACCCAAAGCCATATCCTTCATTATAGCCACCATAATCATCATAGCCTCCATACCCTCCACCACAGGCACCATGCCTCATCCTTCCAAACCCAGCTCCTCTGCCAATGCTATTATACTTTCTGCCAGCTCCCAGCCTATCATAGGGACCTGGCTGCTGCATAGTCATGAGCTTTTGAAGGGGATCATAGTGTGTTCAAACTTCCGCTTGGCTACTCTTGAAGATCTCAATGTACCTGTGCCCTAATCTTTCCTTATGTTTCTATAAGGCCTTCTCAGTTTTCCAGTTTTCTCCTGTGAAGCAATCTGCACAAAGGCTTCCCCTGTGCTTCTCCCCTGAAAGTCCACTGGCAGTGTCATCCCACTTGGCACAATTTCCAACCCTAAAAAGAACTGAACAATCTCTTCCTTGCTACAGCCAAATGGGAGTCCTCTAAGCCAGACAAAGCCATTGTTGGCAGTTTGCTTCTCAGGAAATAGAAATGGGTTCTCAGTGCCACAAAGAATCAACACTAAGATTATGGATCAGTCAACAAGGCCAGTTTTACTTTCTGCAGAAAGGGTGCCACTCACTAGCAGTCTTGCCATGAGAGCACATCTGAACAAAGGAAACAGAAGCATTTATAACCTGACACAACTGTTTTATTGCTGTGTCCAGTTTCCATTGACCAGAACAGGACCTCACACTCTAAGTTTACCCGATTGGCTAGCAACTTAAAATTTTCCCAAATAGGTAAAGGCAAGAAAGGACAAAGAAGAGAGAAAGTGACTTGTGGAATGCTGAGAAAAGCAAAAGTAATTCTTAATAAGGGCAAAGGAGGAAACTATGATCTAATGCTTGCCTACGCTTTCCCAGACACATCAGGGTGAATATCTGAGACAGCCAAGGAAACTTTGAAGTGAAACTTCTATTTCATTTTCCACACTAATGTTTTCTTATTAAACCCGCCCATCACCTCCCTGAATTGAACATTCTCTCCACCATAAGATCTTTCACTACTTCCACCACCATCAACTCCACCATCACCACCATCACCATCATCACCACCACCACCGCCACCATCACCACTACCACTACCACCTTCATTACTGCCACCATCTCGACCATCAACACCATCATCAACTTCATCACTACCACCATCACTATCGTCATCATCACCAGCACATTCACCATCACCACCACCACCACCTTCATTACCATCACCATCTCCACCATCACCACCATCACCAACTTCATCATTACCACCATCACCATCATAAACATCACTATCACCTCCACCATCACCCCCACCACCTTCATTACCACTACCTTGGCCATCACCACCACCACCACACCATCACCACCTTTATCACCACCAGCACCACCATCATCACCACCACCACCGCCACTATTACCACCACCACCTCCACCATCACCACCACCTTCATTACCACCACTACTTCTACCACCACCACCACCATCATCACCTCCACCACCATCTTCATTACCACCACTACCTCCACCATCATCACTACCTCCACCACCACCACCACCACCACCAATATCAACACAACCACCTTCATTACCACCACTACCACCACCATCACCAACACCACCATAATCAACATCACCACCACCTCCACCACCACCACCAACCACCTCCACCAATATCACCACAACCACCTTCATTACCACCACTACCACCACCATCACCACCACCACCATCATCAACATCACCACCACCATCACCATCACCACCACCACCTCCACCATCACTACCACCACCATCATCACCACCACCTCGACCATTAACACCACCACAACCTCCACCACCCCCACCACCACCGCCTTCATTACCACCACTACCACCACCATTATCACCACCAGTACCACCACTATCACCATCACTACCTACCACTACCATCACTACCACTATCACCTTCATCACCACCATCACCACCACCACCACCTTCGCCATTATTACCTCCACCATCCCCACCACCACCACCTTCATTACCACCACTACCACCACCATTATTACCACCACCACTTCTACCACAACCACCACCACCTTGCTAATTGGTCTTTATCCAACTGAAGGCATGTTGATTTTTCTCTCAAGGCCTTATATTAAGAGACCCAGAAACTGACCTGTGATGTGATATAATTTCAGGGCTGGGTGACTAAGTCTGAGCCAAATGCAAGTGCATCAGTAAAGGTCGTATGCTCTACAGAAAGAGAGATGGTCTCACAGATGCAGAGAGTAGCAAAGACTCACAATGGCTATGACCTCAGAAAGGAATGTTGTGGTTCCTGGTTCCTGATAGATCCCTCAAGGCTGAACCTCCTCACATGTTGGGGCTTTAAAAATACAGCTATATCAAATCTGCTTGTGTTTGACCCATTTAAGAGGTGAGAATCTTCTGTTTTCGTTATTTGCCACCAATTTTTAGATAAGTGAGTAGCAATGTCAAAATAATCATAGCATGTTATAAAACACATTATGAAAATATGTAAAGATATTATTAAATTTATTTAAGATATAAGCTTATGTAGCAATATTTACATGGACATCACCATTGCTTTCTATATGCAAACCAGAAAACTTATAGAGTTGACTTAATTGAAAATATAGAATTTAAATCTTCGTTTATTCTCTTTGAAGTAAGGGATTAAGAAAGAATAATCCTATGATTCCCTCTCTTTACTAATTTATAGTATATTGCATGATCAACACATTTGACTTTCAAGTCAGCAAGGGATGAAAGAGATTAAGCAATTTCATTAGTTATCTAACTGTAAATGAATGATGTATTTATCATTATTCAGGATGCTGATACGGTGCAAACACGTTCTTACCGCAGCCAAAGCTAAACTGACTGGGGAGAAACTGTGGATGATCGTGAGTAAAATATTTCTTCCTTAAAGAGGACAGAGAAAAAGAAAAAACTGTAAAGGCAGCAAGATCATCATCTTGCACTTAATAAAACTGAAAAGGTTTGACTGCTGCTTCCAGGGGAACTCAAAATGAAGAAGTTATTTGTATCTTATTTTTCTTTGGCTCTTTTTACACTACACCACACAGAAGTATCTGCCACTGGGGAATGTCCAATGAGTCGTCTTGGTATGTTGCAGGACACAGAGGGATTCTCTAGATTTTCATCTTAAAAAATGGTTGTTGAGAAAGAAAAGAGCGATATTCCTGACTCTTTCATTACTTCCTCACTGAGAGTTAATGCATTTAATTTCTGCTTGACAGCTGGACATGGATTAAGCGTGTTAAGCAGTTAATCCCTTATCTTTCGAACCTACAGATTTCCCCAGTGGAATCTCAAAGATGTGCTTATAAGACAATGTGTATTTTGTTAGTTACTTACTGAACTGGAACTTGGTTTCCTGAAGGCTGTTACCACGTGTTTTACCAGGTGACCCATGTCAAAAATGACCTATTTCTCATTAATTCACAGTAAACACTTGAAGCAATACCCCGCTATGTTTAAATGGTGTGTCTATATTTGTATAAATAATGAAAATATTCTTGTTATTGCTTCTAGTCCTTGACTTAACACCAGATGCTTGCTTTGTTTTTTTGAAGATTTTAAAAATATATTATAAATGGAGCACATAGTCATTTTAGAAAATGTGGAAGGTAAAATAAAAAATTGTAAGCATAAGGAAATAAAGTCACCAATACTCCCACCATCCACAGTTTATCACTGATAAGGTTTGCTTGTGTGCTTACCTTAAACATTTGAAATAATGAGTAATTGATATTTTGATTATTTAATACTATAGAATAATTTTCTCAATGTTTTTTGAAAATACAAACATGGATAGCTTAGCTTAAGTGCTCAATCTCACACTAACCTTTTAGAGACTGAGTAACCCCTAAATGTGTATGCTTTGACTGCACTTGTACAAATCTCAGCAATCATACTGATCTTCAGTAGATATGTTACATGTTTCATGTGAATAAAATTCAGTGGTATCTTCAACACGCAGAAAACGAGGTCCTCTGGCCTCCCACAGTTCTTAGGGTGCCTTTAGCAAGCCAGCTCACTCAACCCCAGCACCACTAAATATCTAACCTCCTGAAACACCAATTCCTATGGAAGCCTCACCAAATGGACAGAGAAATGGGAGGATAATCAATTAAACATGTTACTTCTCTGATGTCTGAGATTTTCTAAATACATTTCCTCTTTTGTTTTGTTCTAGAGTTAATTCTTTTAGTGCTTGGGGCTCCATTCATTTATGTGGCTAATGTATACAGGCACACACATTCAATTCTGAGTCTCTATCGGGAAATACACAAAATGTATACTACATTCCTTGTGTCATAGGCATAGCTTGATTTTTGTTCTTTCTAGTTTTATTATAGTAGCATGTCTGCATTTGCCTTCAGCAGGAAATGACAGTGTACTTTTAAAATAACTTATGTTTTAAAAGGATTTCGGCTGAAATAATTTAGAATTAAGAAGGAATAAACATTTTGTAAATGTAATGTGCTAAAAGCCATCTTTGGATTCCAGCCTAAAAAATTCTGATTCTTATCACAGCTTTCCTCCCTTTCTTTTCTTTTCTTTTTTCTTTTCCTTCCTTCCTTCCTTCCTTCTTTCTCTCTTTCTTTCCAGAGATGATAGTTTCCATCTTGCTGGTCTCGCAGGTTTTATCAACTTGAAAGACACGGTTCCATAATATAGTTGGTTTGAAATATTCAGGGTAATGACCCTGCAAGGCCAGTAAGAACTGGTCTGGGTCTTCTGTGCCCTGCAGAGGATGTGGCTGAATACATTAGAATTGTAGCTTCAAGGACGTGTGCCTGTCTGGTGCATTCTATACATTTCTCTGATAGAATGAGGCAGGAGAGGAAGTCAGATCAACAAAACCTACTTGTCAGGTCATGAGCTACTGCTAGATGCTCCGTGCACCCTTGAACGTACTTTATCAAACACGCCCACTTACAGTTGAGGTCCAGAGAAGGTAAGACAATGCCCCAGGCCATTACAAAGAGTCAAGCAGGGTCAGGGCTGAATTCATGTGCGTAACTCTAAGCCTAGCACCTTCCACTTTTCCATCCCTCCTCTCCAAGGTCATAGTACCCAACCCCTGCAACCTTCCATGGCCTCCTTCCTTGCCTGTAAATTCTTCTTTCCTTGAGCTCTTCCCTTGCAGCTCTCTCACTTGGGCTATGCTTCTCCATAGAAGAATGCACATTCTGTCCAACACCTTCACTTTCAGCTTTCTGTCACCTTCTCTTTCAGTCTGGCCCAGGTCTCTCAGAGTGTTTCCACTCTACCACCTTCTTTCTTTTTCTATTTCCTTTTCTTTCTTCAGAACACTACTCTTCTGAAAGAGCAAAACTAGTCCCAACAGTGTCAAAGTGTAAAAACAGTGTCATCAATAATACAATTACATTAAAAATATCCTCCATCAGGGTGACACTTGAATCCTTCTTTAGGAGTCCCTGGAGGGCTCCTGCTCAAAGTACACAGGCAATGCTTCAGACCTCTGAGGAACTTTTCTGCAAGATGGGCTTTGGGGTAGGGCAGGTGACAAGAACTTCTTGCGGGAGAGAAACAAGAAAGGAAGAAAAGAGAGGAAGTACATGCACAGCTTTAAGTTTCACTTCCCCTTGGCTTTCTCTCTGCCTCACATTGGCTGCTCATCCAGGGCTTGTTCCCTTCCCAGCATTAAGGGATGACCTTCTCCCATCTCCTGATCACTGCCACCTCCCTGCATTCTTGCAAAATTTTCCTTTCTCCCTAATTGTCAGCAGTTCTATGCAAATTCTTCTCAGGAAACAATGGTTACATATATACACTGCAGACACAAAAATACTGGCCAGCGATATGCAGCAGTGTAGCCCTATTAAGAAAGGGCACTATTCAAATATCTTGCAGAAAATCTAGCTAATAAATGTTCCCTGATGATCATGTTTCATGAAATAGAATGACTGGTGAGCTGAGTGCCGCATCTGCCTGGATAGCCTCTTGTCTCACTCAGCCATGGAGCCTCTTCCTCTCTCCCCACTGGTGGCATTCAAGAAGCATATGATGAATCATGTTCTTTCCATCATTTCAGGGCAGATATTAGTCAACAAATAACTCAGTCGGAACTGAGCACTAACTACCACTGCACGTCCAAGTTTATGAAGACCCAAGAGTAAGTTCTGACCCACAATTGGAATGATATCTTATGGGAGGCTCCATGGTTCAGAGCAAAGTGCAAATAAGACAAGTTTCTTCTTGTTTCATCCAATTTTCATATCACGGTAAATTAATATCTTAGTAACTTGAGACATGTTCTCAAATATGTATTACCTTGGTCATAAAGGGAGCAATGGAAACATGTTACTGGATTTGACACAGAAAAATGTAAGTAACTGAACAATTAGTGATAGGTTACATACCAAGAGAGACACTTCATTTTCTAAGAAAGTGTAGCAATTTGTATTAACTGGACACGTTTTAGGTTCTTTGTTTTTCCTAAGTTAGGTTATGCAACTAAACCCACCACTCCAGGGAGATGAATTACAATCATTTTAATAGGGGAGTGTATGCTGACCTTGGAGTTCTCTAAATCGCTCAAAGTGAACAGGGAGTAAATATAGTAGGCTGCAGGTACACTCGAGTAACTTACAAAATGTTGTTGAAAACTCACACTGTAGCTGTTATATGATGAGATTTACTGCTTGGTCCTTCAAACTTCAAACTTGTATCCAGTTAACAAATAGCATTCTTTAAAGAAGAACATCAGGAAGATAGTTCATGCATAATTTAGGTAAACATTACCAAATGCACGTACACAAACGCAGACAAAAATTGCGGCACAACTTATGAAATGAGTAAATAAAACCACAGAGGAAATGCACCTTCCATTCTGTGGGAGGTCTCCAATGAAAATGACTATCAAAGAACTACTTGGAAGAGCCTTGAGAACAGAGTTCTTTCTCTCAGGAATAAGTGGGACACTCAGTTCTGTGTGTAATCTCCTCTTCCAAGGCAGAGTCACCGAAGGACAGCCTCGGACACTCATTCTGGTTCACCATGTGTCTGTGTTCCACTGGAGGACCTGTGGCCGCATGGGCATCTGGGCAGCACTCAGGATGGGAGAGGGCAGCTCTGTGTCCCAGGAAAGGAAGAGAATGGAGGCCTTTAGAGGCTCATGTGAAGCACGTTCTACCAGTCACATCCTCTAACTGACCTGGGTTTCTGCAGCTCCCAAGAAGAAAACCTCTGGAAAGAATGGAGCCCTAGCCTCAGGATTCTGAGATTCTGGAAGGTGACCATACTGAAGTGGAGAAGAGGCATGGGAAGGAAAGAAAATAAATCAAAAAATAAGAGAAATACTCTATAGGATTGGAGTTTAATGAATTGTGGTATGCATTTACTGGAGACCTATGACTTTATTATTTGAATAACTTATACTTGAAGCCATTACCTAGCACAACTAAATTAAATATTTATTTCCAGATGATATTTGTTGAATGAATATTTAAGGATAGGAGCTTTATTACTGAAAATTGTTATTATGTCATTTTTGATCAACATTGATGTTTTAGCTTTGTATCTATTACTTTTTCATTTATTTTGGTATCTATAAGAAAGATCTATTTTATTTTTATTTTCACACACTGTAGATTAAACTGAACATTTTATATATTCCTACTCTGTATTTATTTTTTATTTTCATAGAGATGGAGTCTCCCCATCTTGCCCAAGCTGGTCTCGAACTCCTAGTCTCAAGAAATTCTCCCATCTTGGCCTCCCAAAGAGTTGGGATTAGAGATATGAGCCACTGTGCCAGGCCCTCAGATGTTCCTATTCTTAACAGTGATTTTACTATTACTTTTTACCCATATTATAACTTGATTTCAGACCACCGTTTCCAAACAGAAGTTAAAAGGTCATATTGAACTAATTTCAGTACAAATGTTCGTGAAACGTAGGAAAAAAAACATGGTCTAAGAAATTTTGAAATGAACACATGCTCTAAAATTTAATTTTAAAATGTTTGGTATTATATATACCACAGTCAAATTTGGCAATCCTTTAAATAATATATTAATGATTTTGTTGTTTTAGAATAATTTTGTTTTAGTTTATTTCTATATAAATATTCCCTCCTACAAAATACTTCTATTTTTTTTCACATATAGATCTTAAGTGTGCAATGCAATGAGGATGGAGCAACGTATACACCAATCAAGAACGAGAAAACTTCCATTATCCCACAAGGTTGTCTTATACTCCCTTCCAGGTGAATCTCTTGGCAACCACCAGTTTGGTTTGTAGCATCAAGACTCTACCTTTTCTTGAACTTCAATAGATGCTCCAGGCAGGAGCATGATTTAGCTTCTTTTACTGAGATTCATTCATTCTGTTGTTTGTATCAGTAGCTCGTGTTATTTTTTAATTAGTGAATCACATTCCATTGAATAAATATACCACAACTTCTTACATTATTCTCCTGTTGATGGACACATGGCCTTTTCCAGTTTTGGTTGTTATGGGAAAAGCAACTGTAAACATTCTTGTTTAAGCCATTTTGTGGGCATTTGCTTTATTTTTAGTAAATATCTACTAACAGTGGAATTGCTAGATATTAGAGTTGGTGTAAGTTTACATTTATCAGAAACTGCTGAACTGCTTTCCAAAGTAACATTTTGCATCTATGAGAGTCTTAATTGCTCCATAGACACTCCAACATTTGGTAGTATTGATCTATTTGATGTTCACCCTTGGAGTGCTATAAAATGCTTATTGTGAATGTAGTTTTGGTTTAACTCATGAGCAATGATATTGACCATATTTTTGTGTGCTTAGTGGCCGTCGATATATTTTCTTTTTGAAACATATGTCTAAATATTTTGCCTATTTAATTTTGAATTTTTTTTATTTTTATTGAGCTATAAGAATTATATAAATTCTGGATCAATGACAATCCTCAAATATATCTATTTCAAATATTTTCTTTTATCTTGTGGTCTACATTATCATTTACTTAGTCATATTTTATGAACAGAATTTTTTAAAATCATATTCAATTTATCAAAATTTTCCTTTTATGCTGAGTCCATTTTGTGGACTAAATACCATTGCTACACCCAAGTCCTGAGGATATGCTCTAATATTTTCCTCTAGCAGCTCTCTAATGTTAACTTTTACAATTAGGGTGGTGAGCCATATTAAATTAATGTTTTTGTGACTTGTTATGTATTCTTGATGAAATACGCCTTTTAAAATATTTTTTAAATCCTTTATAATTTCTGGTAGTATTTCTAATTTTGAATTGTATTTTGTCTGGTATTAATCGAATTCTACCAGCTTCCTTATCTTACTTTTGTATGCTATATTTTTTCTTGATTTTACACAGTTTTTAATCTGAGACTTTATATTATGTAGCTGAACTTGATTTTTTATCTCATCTTTCAGTCTCTGCTTTTTAATTGGAGTATTCAGTCTATTTATATTTAAGGTAATTACTAATATGATTGGCTACAGTTCTTCCGTCTTGCAATGCATTTTCTTTTTGTCTCATGTGTCTTTTATTCCTTTGTTTCTCCCTTCATATATTATTTTGGGTTACATTATTGTTATTAGAATTCCAATTCAATACTTTGATTGAATTTTGTTTCAATATTCAGTTAAACTGAAATCTGTACTTATACTGAATTAAAAGTAGGACAGTAGAAATAATCCACACCAAATGATAAAAATAATTTAAATTATACTTTTTTAGTTATACATTATATTTCTTTTGTGGTTATTTTAGGAATTAAAATATGCATTCTTGATTTATCACTGTCTACTTAAAACTATAAATATTACTTCACATACAGTATAAAAGCTGTCAGGGTATAAATTAACCTATGCACCCATGTTTTGCTAGTGTCATAATTTTTATAAACGACTTGCTACAAACTTCACATTACAACTAAATCATTTTTGCATTAAATATGTAATTTTATTTTAGATAAGATAATAGAAGGAAAATACTGTCTTTTACATCTGCCCACATATTTCTTATTTTATTTTTATATTTTTGAGGCAGAGTGTCCCTCTGTGGCCCACACTGGAGTGAAATGGTGCAATCTCAGCTCACTGGAAAAGCCTCCTGGGTTAAAGAGATTCTTGCGTCCCAGCCTCTCGAGTAGCTGGGATTACAGGTGCGTGCCACCACACCTGGCTAATTTTTGTATTTTTAGTAGAGATGGGGTTTCACCTTGTTGGCGAGCCTGCTCTCAAACTTCTGGCCTCAAGTGATTCCCCCTTGACATCCCCAAGTGCTGGGATTACAGGCTTGAGCCACCATACCCGCTGCATCTACCCACCTATTTCTATTCTTTTCTGTCGATGTACATTTTCATCTGATATCATTTTCTTTCATTTTGAAAGTGTTTTATGGTACAGGTCTACTGGGAATTAATTTTTTTCAGATTGTATTTATCTTAAAAGTCTTCATTTCAAATTCATGTTTTGCTTGATATAGACTTCTCAGTTAATGAGTCTGAGTCTGTGTGCATGTATGTGCATGTGTGTATGAGTGTGTGCATGCTGATTTTCAGAGTTGTGCATCATTATCTGAACAGGGTTGTTTCAATATAGGTTGTTACAATCCTATTCAGATAATAATGCACAACTCTGATATTCTTACAATCCTATTCAGATAATAATGCACAACTCTGATATTCAGCTTATATAACAATATAGGTTGTTCCAAGAATTCTATATTCTTCTTTGATAGAAATCATAACTCTTAGCACACTATTTAAAAAATATTAATAATTCAAGATAGTGGAAATAAACCTTTATTATTATTTTTCAAATTCATATACTAAACAGGTAGTAAAAAGAGAATTAAATGTACATTTGAAGCAAAAGTATATTTGTAAAAAATATTACATTTACTAAATTATAATTATAATAAATATTGTTTAAGTTAATCCTTACACTGGAATCGGTATCCAGTTAACAATAATTCTCATCAATAATTATATTGGCCTAAATTCATTTTATCTTTGCAAAATAAAATTATGGAATTCTAAAAGCAATCATTAGTTGATAGCGAAGGTTGCCAAGAGAAAAATGTAATTCATAAATCCAAACATGCTTTATCATTAAGTGTCACAATATATCATTTGTTTGATTTTAGTTGAATAAGACACATTATTGTAAGTTTCTTTGTATGAAAGAAAGTAAAAATGTTATGACAATACAAAATATGGATGATCACTACTATTTATTCATTTTCTCTAGTGCCATGGGTATCTGATTCTATAATGCAAACTTTCAAATTAAAATGGATGCTTCACATTCTCTAAAAGCATTCTTTTTGGGGTTTGAAGAGTGTTTACTTGGGAAACAGCCTTACAATGTTACACATACTATATCTGCATAATGGATAGATCCCATGAAAATATGTCAAGCTTCACTGGCTGGCTAAAACATATGATAAGGTTTAAGGATTTACCATGTGTGAATTTTTTTTTTAATTTTTATTTTTTATTCCATTTTAGGTTTTGGGGTACATGTGAAGAACATGCAATATTGTTACATAGGTACACATATGGCAGTGTGATTTGTTGCCTTCCTCCCCTTCGCCTGTATCTGGCATTTCTCCCCTTGCTATCTCTCCCCAACTCCTCACCCCCCACTGTCCCTCCCCTATTTCCCCCCAACAGACCCCAGTGTGTAGTGCTCCCCTCCCTGTGTCCATGTGTTCTCATTGTTCAACATCCACCTATGAGTGAGAGCATGCGGTGTTTGATTTTCTGTTGTGTCAGTTTGCTGAGAATGATGGTTTCCAGGTTCATCCATGTCCCTACAAAGGACACCAACTCACTGTTTTTTATGGCTGCATAGTATTCCATGGTGTATATGTGCCACATTTTCCCTGTCCAGTCTATCATCGATGGGCATTTGGGTTGGTTCCAGGTCTTTGCTATTGTAAACTGTGCTGCATGTGTGAATTTTTAAAAACTAAGTGGTAATAAAACCAGATCATTGTGAGTCAACCTTTCTGTATTCCAAAGGATAAGTGCACATTAAATTTATGGTATTATATTCAGAATTTTAACATAAATATCATTTCCTTTCATTTTGAAAGTGTTTTATGGTACAGGTAGAGAAGCATGATAATGTCTGTTGTTTGCCTATTTGTGGTGGTCATGCTTATTAGATTTTGGTCCAATGTCTTAAAATATTAGAATCTGAAAATCAGAAATTATCTTGTCCAGTCTATATCTATCCATCACAGATATCATTCTCCAAAATTACCAACTCACTAGAGAATCTGTTACATCTTAAATAACCAGTAGAAGGAGAAAAGTTCTTTCATTGTACCAAGATGAATCTCTCCTAATTTTCAAATTATTGCTTTTACTTTTATCCCGTTGAACCTTCCCAGATAAGCTTTTTTAAGGCACTAGCTCAGAGCTCAATACCAGTTCCTACTGTATACCCACTATTTAGACAAATCATGAGATCATAAGCCTGAAAATATTTCAAAATAGTTTTTTAAATTTTACACAAAAAACAGATTTAAAAAAAAAATTTCCCCTGAAACCATGTGCTACTGTAACCCCAGAAGAGGTAAAGAAATACATTGCTAAAAAAAGAGAGAGAGAATGCTGATTACTTTTTAAACTTAAAGTTGACCTTCTTGACTTATTTAGCAAAGCAATGACTGTCCAAGGCTTTGTCAGGAGAGAAAAGACTATTATAAATTTTTTGTCTCCTCTGGGATGGACACAGAAGCTTGCCAGTTTAATGAGAACTGTTCTCTTTTTCCTTGCTAACTCAACCAATATAGATTTTGTTTAGGCATCTGGTCAGCACAGGCTCTGGAGAGGTGGGCTCCAGGGAACGAATCCCCATGGATGTTGGCATTATGGTGATCTTATTTCTCTTCTTGTGACTGGTTGAACGATACGTACATGACTTTGTTCTGGCCAATGGCTATAGGGAGAATTCTTCTGTCTAAAATATCCTGGGGGTGAAAGTCCTTTTGTTCCCATGCCCTTTCTATTCAGAATTATGTTATGGGAGTACAGGACACTTCTTGCTGCAGTAGTTAACTTGTACCCAACAGGTGACAAGCTTAGGGAAGAGCAGTAATTGTGCCAAGGATGGTAAAGCAAAAGTTAAATGGCCCCGGGAATATAGGACCTCATAGAGCCACCTCCAGACATCTTGTTGGATGAAATTATTAATTATCTAGATACTTGAGTCACAGAATCCTCTTCCTTGATGCTGAAAGCAATCCTAACCACTAGTGCACTTTTAGTACGCCAAAAAACAGGCCTGAAGACACAGATATAAGAATTGTATTGAATTTCAAGGACAGAGAAAAAGAACTTATGAAGAATAGGGAGTGGAAAGCCCCAGACTGGATAGTAAGAATAAATAAAGGAGGGAGAGCTAGGGAGGACTCAGGAGGGAGGAATGTGTTCTTATAGTCCCTCCATAGGAGGAGGGAGATGTTAGAAAAATTTAGGACATGTGTGGTAGTCAAAACATTCAACAACCAGTATGGCACAGGCACAGCCGTCAGTGTGGACTGCCTGTCTTGCATCACGGAGGGTGCTGTATCAGAGTAGCACCAACAGCGCCTGGCAGGCTAGCAAAGGGAGAATTGGTTCGCTACTGAGACCCTGCCCCCCACCCCTACAACACACACGTGCCCAATTTTGTGGCATAGACATGGCTCAAAAATCTCTGCATGTCTCAGAATGTCAGGAGGCCCTGGAGACAGCTGGGGTGAGAGCTAGCCATCTTGCCTGGGTCTGTCAGGGTGCAAGGCAAAGTTACCCCTGTCAAGCGTGATGGAAAAGAGTCTGTGAGAGCTGATGGAAGTCTGGCAGGACTGGAGTGCCACCAGACCCTGACTGGGGTGGCCACAAGTTACACTGTCCATAAGCCAGTACTAATGGAATGCCCAGTATGGACACATCTCAGCAGCCACTGGCACAGTGAACCATTCTGACGAGGGAGTACCACAGAAGCCCCTGGGTCTGGAGCCAGGATTCCTCTTGCATAATGAACCTCCCCTTCCCCTCACTCCTAGGGGACACTTTGGTTAAGTTTGGGAAGGGTGGGCAGATTTTTGAAAGTGGGGCTGCTGCTGTCAAGTCAGAGATTGGGTTATGTAAAGGGGTTATACAAATATAAATATAACCCTATTATATAAATATAAATATAACCCCTTTATATAATCCAAGCTTATAAAAATACAATCTGTATAATTCAAGAGAGTGTAAACCTTTATTATTTTTGAATCAATCATAATGTATAATATAATAATCAATAATAATAATACATCCCAGTCTTATATAAATACGATCTTATATGAATGCAATTTTTTTGTGAGACAGAGTCTCACTCAGTCTCCCGGCTGGAGTGCAGTGGTGTGGTCTCACCTCACTGCAACCTCCACCTCCCTATAACCCAATCTTATATACATACAATCTGTATTTATATAAATGGGTTACATAAATATAATATAAATCTAATCCCTTTATATAAATATAAATATAACCCCTTTGTATTACTCGATCTTATATGATACAGTCTGTAACCCCATGTATATATGGGATTACATAATTTATATACACCCATATATAATTTTGAATTTATATATAAATATATCTATACAAACTTATATAAAGGGGTTGTGTAAACATAAATATTTATATAATATAAAAAAGGGTTATACATAAATATATATGTATATTAAGTGGTTATTTATAAATATAACCCCTTTATATAATGCAGTTTTATATGATACAATCTGTTACCCCAGCACTCTGTGGAAAGCTTAAAGCACTTACAGAAAAATATAGCTCAGGTGAGCTCCACCTGAGAAACATCTTGCTAGGAAGCATTTCTTTTCCAAGTTACGCTCTCACAAGAAAGCTCCACAAGGCACACTGTGCAACATAGAGAGTCTGAGCCCAGATTTTTCTTGGTTACTCTAATTGCTACACTCTTGTTTCTCATCATCATTTCTTAGAGTTCATTTCTGAAATTAAATACACACTCTAAAATAATCAAGTCTAGATTTCGTATGTGCTCATTAATCATTTTAAAATTTGCTATGTTTTAATTATCTTTAGTTGCTTACTCCCACTATTATTTAATTGAAATTATATTCCACCTATTTTTAAACCAGTTGGAATTATCTTTTTAATTAAGCACTATTTGAAACAGAACAATCAGAGGACTGCCATTAATCCACTAATCCTCCTTGGGAATTGGGTGGGGTATCAATCAATCATCAGTCAATTAAAAAACAGAAAAGCTTCCAGATGGCTAAAAGAAGCTACAAAACTCAAAGGATTATGGGATTACATATGTATTACAGTAAAAATAAGTAAATTAATCAAACAAGATCATGAATGTGGAGTATACAGCTGTCTGAGCAGCTTAAACAATGTGGTCCTTTCCCAAAAGGTCTTATAGTATCTTGTATAAGAATATTATAAATTATTCTGGGCCAATTATCAAAAAGAAGATAAACAAGAACAAGCAATCATCTTTTAAATTCTTTAAAAAGATGTTAGACATTTCAATGATTTATTTATCTAAAGATCACTGGATTGAAAATGTTGAGTGGATTCCATCCACGTTACTGGGAAAAAAAAATTGTTGAGTGGAATCAGTACCTCTCTGCTTCTGGTTATGGCAACCTATTTAATAAGAAACATACCTGGGCAATAGCAGTTCAGCATTTCTTAATACAAATCTCCACGGTTATTTGTTTTTTAGTACCAAGAACCTGTCTTGCTCTGTTCCCAGGCTGAGTGCAGTGGCGGGATCCTTGGCTCATTGCAGCGTTGACTGCCTGGGCTGAAGCTATCCTCCCATCTCCGCCTTCTGAGTAGCTGGAACCACAGGTGTGCACCATCCTGCTCCTCCAAGTTTCGTACTTTTTTGTAGAGATGGGATTTCGTCATGTTTCCCAGGCTGGTCTCGATCTCCTGGGCTCAAGCCATCCACCCACCTCGTTCACTAAAAGTGTTGGGGTTACAGGTTTGAGCTACCTCGCCTGGCCTAAGAGCCTATTCTTAAACTCTGGGCTCTAAAAGAAGTCTTAGTTCCAGACTAAGTATAAAAATCACTTTATAAATTTCATTTTCCCCTTTTGTTTAGATATAATTCACTGAAACATGACTAATAGACCCCCAAGAAGAAAAAGGCTGAATATTATTTGGGTCAAGAATACTTTACTCACAGGAAGCAAAAACATTCTGAAAGATTACAAATGAAAGAAGACATCTGATGGGCAATGTGTGAATCACTGGACTAATCTGATTTTGTTATGCACTTGTACCTGTGATTCCTGATGTCAAACTTCACAAGTCCTTTATCCCTTTAATTTTCCTATAACACAACATTGAAAGAGGGAAAGAAGGTGGCTAGTGGACACTTCTCTACACAATCAATGCAGAGGACTGGAAACAAGGACTTACAACTTAGATTTGTAAAATTTGGTCCAAAACAGACGTAATAGTATTATTTGCAAACTTAAAGACTAATATAATCACATAACTGTCTCTTCATATAAGAAAGGTAAATGCATCCCTATTACAATACATAATTGCAAACTGTACATCTTAAGAGTAGATACTTTGTGCTCTAATGAAACTTGATATAAAGTAATTTGACTCAACACTGAGCAACCTCCAAGCCTGATATATATGTTCTATATTTCTATCCAGATATTTTAATATTAATATCTTTTAAATTTCTAAGTGTATATATTTTTAAATTTTTAAAATAAGTCTTCCATTTGTTGGCTCTTTGGAAGAATATATTTAGAAGAAAAGCTCCCTGCAGCAGAGAGACAGATTTTTTTTCCCCATGTATTACTTATTAGACTGTAATACAATAATGAAGGTCTAGGTTGAAGATTGCCTTTTTATAACTTTAGCCTGCTGAGCATGAAAATGTCTTCATTGTTTCTCAGTAACAATGTAAATATAGCCTGTCTAGATAGAGTTGGCACATTAACCATATCTGGTCATTTGGAGGTAATTGGCCGCATGAACCCAGCAACCTTTCCTAAACATTATCCCAGGCACCACAGTGTACTGAAGTAGGAGCTGAGAGAAGTACATTTCAGGTGGCTTATGTGCAGGACAAAGCAGATTCTGTCTCTTTCAGGAAGGTTCAACTGATTCTTCATTTGAAATATCAATTATTACTCTGACAGTATTTTTTTACTTAACTAGTGTTTACATAAAAATTTAGTCACTATCTATACATTCAAACATTTTATTTAAAAAACCTGGTGTTTAGAAATCCTTGTTCATATTGATATAAATAATCATGCTTTTTAAATAAGGAACAAAATGAGCCTGTGTGCTAGCCATCATTATAATGCATTACTAAAAAGATGTACTCTCAAAATGTCTTTTACTTAACCCTCTCAATACCTAAAATATTGCTTAACAACACTGACTTGCCATTTCAGGAGAGTAATCAGGATTGAAACAGTATTATAATCAGCTAATGGTGCTGAGAGTAGGTGAAGGAGGGAGATCAAGGAGAGCCCCAGATGTAGATGATGAGAATCAGGTCTCTGCATAAGGAGAGGGTGATGGATAGATGAGAGTTGGTGTGGGTGGGTGTGAGTGTGGGGTGCCATTGAAGACAAAGGAGGAAACAGGGATATAGATCCAGAAATGGCGGTGGGAGTTGAGTGGCAGCAGAAACTCGGGGGGCTCCCTGCAATTATTTCTGGAGCTTAAAGCAGGAGGTATAATGGCATTATGGTTAAGAAGGGCAGCTGCAAGCAGGAAGGAGATAATGGGGGAAGAAACTAGGGGAGACTTGAGAAAATACTGGGCAACATTGGTAGCAATAATAGTTGTTTGGATGTAGGCCAGTGACGGAGAAAGAGTAGGACAACCCAAGCCTCTTGGAACCAAGAGAAGATTTGTTAGTTTGGGACACTGAGTTCTGTTTCAGACTTGTCACTTATGAGAGCTGAGGGTGTGGCTGGGGTACTATTTGGAAGAGAAGTGCCCAGTTACTTAGGTATGAAGATATTCATATGTATTCATGCTGCAGCACTCAAATGTGCTACTTAAAACATTTATTATGGTTTCTTTTCCAAGTCTTCCATGTAATAGCAAAAAATCCTGGATTTATCATAGGGAATCTGTAACTCAGTCCATGAACATGGGACCGTATAGCATTTGAAATTAAATTGAGAAATATATCATATTTTCCAAAAATGCAAGGCATAAAAAAAACAAACACAATACAGCAAACTCAACAAGCCTATTCTGAGTTGTCATTATTCTTTTTATTTTTTTAAATTATCCTTTAAGTTCTGGGGTACATGTGTAGAACTTGCAGATTTGTTACACATGCCATGGTGGTTTGCTGTTCCCATCAATCCGTGATCTACATTAGGTATTTCTCCTAATGCTATCCCTCCTCTAGTCCCCCATCACCTGACAGGCCCAAGTGTGTGATTTTCCCCTCCCTGTGTCCATGTGTTCTCATTGTTCAACTCCCACTTATGAGCGAGAACATGTTTGGTTTTCTGTTCCTATGTTAGTTTGCTGAGAATGCTGGCTTCCAGCTTCATCCATGTCACTGCAAAGCACGTGAACTCATCCTTTTTAATGGCGGCATAGTTCCATAGTGTATATGAGCCACATTTTCTTTATCCAGTCTATCATTAATGGGCACTTGGGTTGGTACCAAGTCTTTGCTATTGTGAACAGTGCTGCAATAAACTTTCCAGTTCTAGATCCTTGAGGAATCGCCACACTGTCTTCCACAATGGTTGAACTAATTTACACTCCCACCAACTGTTTAAAAGCGTTCCTATTTCTCCACATCCTCTCCAGCATCTGTTGTTTCCTCACTTTTTAATGATCACCATTCTAACTTGCATGAGATGATATCTCACTGTGGTTTTGATTTGCATTTCTCTAACGACCAGTGTTGATGAGCTTTTTAAAAACATGTTTGTTGGCTGCATAAATGTCTTCTTTTGAGAAGTGTCTGTTCATATTTTTCAAAACCTTTGCCCACTTTTTGATGGGGTTGTTTGCTTTTTCTTGTAAATTTGTTTAAGTTCTTTGTAGATTGTTCTTCTTACTACCCCTATACTGGTCTTCATACTTGGCGATCAGTGGGTCCAGGCAGGGAGCTGACACATTATACTGCATCTTACCTCTGCCTCCTTACTGTCAATGTCTCAACACAATCCGCAGAGAGGATGAAGTTCTAAATTAGCACTTTATAAATCCTGGGAGACTTCACTGATATGCCCATGATGTGTTACTGGGAACACATAAGATGTTTTGCCCAGGATTTGTTACTGGGAACTCACATTACCAGATGCCATTTTATCTTGATAAAAACCAACCTCAATGGTATTTTCTCCACATAATCTCTTTTCCTGAACGTATTTATTTTATCATTATTTCTTTAATATCTCACCTTATATGTACTGTTATCCTTTGCTCTATTGATCAAGTGGAATTGGTAGCAATAGGTGTTCAATCTTTCATAAAAATCTTGCCACTTTAAAATGTGAAAACACTGTGAGGATTTTAAAGATATAGTGGAGGGTACTGTTTAATATAGTAATAATGGTAAACATATAAAGACAACCTCTTCAAGACCTGGAAATATTTTTGTCAAATGAAATTTTGCTTAATCTATTACCATTATTTATCAATTGAATTCAGCTTTAAAAAGAATGAAGTTGTCTGTGTCTTTTTTGATTTATTCATTCATTCATCTAGCACATACTTATTAAGCACTTACTATGTGTTTCTGCAAATTTCAGGTAATAGGAACATAATGAACAAAAGAAACAAAATCTTTTGCTTTGACAGAACTTACCTCTTAGTGAGGGAACATGGACCATGTTAATACAAAAGTAAGATTTGTGGGTGTTTACTAATTGTCATTACACACCATTAATACATGTTTTTCTTGCTTTATATCAAAGGAAATAGTACTTATTATTAAACAATTAGACAAAATTCAACAACCTTCTTGGTACAGTTCAATTTTATTATATATATATTTTAATTGGATGCAAATAATTTTTCTCCTTTCACTGTAAAAATATTGATTAAAATCCATTCCTTTACCACAAACATGTTTGAAAGAGTCTTAGCATAACTGGTCCATTTTTTATTTTCTTACTTTAAAAATAAATCAACTGAAGCTTGGAGATCTTATGTGACTTCTCCAAGGATGACAGATGATATCAGCGATAGAACAAAATCCAATACTTTAAGGAAGTGATTCTGAGATATTGACAATTATTGCACTATAGTGTGGAATAAGACTAGAATTGAACTTAATTTATTTTCAAATTTAAAAATGTCCCATGAATCAAAATGTGTGAAGTGGCTTAAAATCATACATTGGTTGAATTAAATGAGAAAGGTGAAATAAGACAAAAATATTCATAAACTATATCTCAGCATTGTTTCATTGAGGCCATGTCTTGTCCCTCGATGTACATTATTTTTTTTTTAATTTTAGAGTATATTAAGTCACTCCTTAATGACTATTTTAAAGGACAGTTATTTTTATACAAGGATATAAAAATAAAAGCCAAGGTATCTGAACTATACATTAATGCTTACTAAATAAGACCCTCTTCTGCACCTCTCTAGGCCACTGATCCTGAGCTCACATCTCCATGGCGGCATTAGTCATTGTTTTTTAGCTCACATTCTCTGAGCAAGAGCAGAGAAATCGATATCTCTCACAAGGTTGTAGACGTACTGGAAACTGATTAGTCATTAACCTATTCTTACTCCTCCCAGGGCTCATGGAAAGCATTCCAGCATGTCAGTGGATTTTGAAAGAGTACCAGGAGTAAACTTCTCCACGGCAGTGGGCATCTGTGAAAGGTCTGTTCTGACACACCAGGACCATCTTCGCACATGTTAAGGGCCAAAAATCTCAGTAACTCACCCCAAATCAGATCTTTCAGATGATTTTTTGAAATATCGATTCTGGAATTGTTCCTGAAAACCTAATTTACAAATAAGCCAATTAAGTAGGGTCTTTCAAAGGCACATAGGGATCATTCAGCACTGGATGGATGAGAAAGTGAACATATTAATGTTATGATCAGAATCATTTTGTTGATGCTTTGGAAACTGAACTGCAAAGAAGTACTTAAATGAACTGAAAGACTTAATTTGACTTCTAAGAGCCATAAACCGGATGGATTGGGTGGATTCTGTATTCCCAGACTCTGGTTCAATAAAAATGTAAATGTTATCTGGGTACACAAAGCATATTTCATGGTGATAATGAATATGTTGACATACCATTCATACTTTATTATATAAATTTTAGTAATGTATTTGCCAGAGAGGAAAATGAATACACAGGGAAAGACTCTGCTCAGCTCTATAACCTGCCCTGGGTTGGCTGGCACATGTCCGCTTCTGTCCTTGGCGCAGTTGGCTGGGCTGCCTTGATTTAATCAATCAGAGCCTTGTGGACGTTGAGAGGAACATGACAACATCATTGACTGAACTAATCTAACTGGATTTGAAATGGGAGCTAGAAGCTGGGTTATTTTTAACACAAAACCCACTGATGCATAAACCTATCCTGCAGCGTGACTGCTTAGATTTATATAATCGATTGAGTGTGTCTTAGTGTGTATGTAGTCCATGGGAGGTGACCAGATTAGGAGGGGATAGGTGGCTTGAGTTCCCAGGCAGAGGAGGTTTTGTCCTTTGGCTGGCCTGCCATAGGCTCTGTCTGCAGGCCCAGACTGGAGTGCTGTTTAATGTGACCAGGTAGCAGGATGGGCTCTCCAATATGCAGGGCCCTGGGCAAAATGGACATGCAGAACCCTTTGATCAAACATTTTTAAGAATTTAAGGGTGGTGACAGCAGAACGTTAAACCAGCTGCATAAGTCACAGACCCAGAAAGTCAGCCTTGCTTGCTGGGTTATGAGGATAGACGGCTGCCCTCTAGCGTTACAGGAAAAAACAAATTCTGCTTCCTGATGCTTGCTTTTGATTTTTTCTCCCTCCAACCCAGTTAGAGATTCCCCAGTAGATTTCTTTTTACCACAAATAAATTGATAGAGTAAATATATGGGAGAACCTCTTGCTCTCTACGTCTTACCCTTGGAGTAGCAGCCCTGCTACCCAGAGGCACAAAAGTGAACCAGAGGTCTCCTTGGGATCCCTTTAGTTGCAAGAGTAGAGTCCATATTTCACGCTCCTGGCTTTGTACTAAAGGACATTTTTCATTGTACTTCATATGGCTTGTGAGTTATTGTTTTGTCTCTTTTTTCTTTTTTTTTCCTTTTTAAAATAGAAACCATTGTGGGGAACTTTTTAAAAGGCATACTTAGTGCAATTGATTCCAAAACATGAATAAAGCAACTGTAATGATCATACTGTTTCCCTTTTTTTGTATTAAACATAAAGTAATGACAGAAGCCCCCATAAAATAAGCATCGAAACATAACAGAGATCTAGCAAAGTCTTAGAGAAGCCCTGACATATTCTTGATTTTAATATTATTTTCCTTCTAAGTCCTGTGTCTATGATGATGAAATTTAAATTGTAGTGTTTAGGAAAAAAAGGAGGGGTAGGAATGTTGATTTTTGTTCCTGTTCCACTTTTTGTAGCCCTACCTTTCAAAGTAAATTGGAAACTATTACAAGGGTCCCAGGGTCCCTGTCTTCCCCCCCACACACACCCTGGCCCCATCATTCAGCACATGGTAGGCACAAAATGTTTGTTGAGTGAATTAATGAAAGGATGAATGAATTTAAAAAGTTCAAAAGGATCAAGGACAAAATAATCTCCATGCCATGATATTGTAACAAAATTTCTTAAAAGTCTTAAGACTCCCTTTACCAAACAGAGAACATATATATGATATAGATACTGGATATTTAAAAGGGTCCGCTTCCCCACTCGGAAGAAGGAGACTGTAATGAAGCATTTCCTTTTCCTCACAAGTTTTTCAGCTGTTTTTGCATAAAGCTAAATTACAGATTATTTACTTTTTCTTCCTCCTTGAGTGGGTGAAGGCAACCATTTATCAATACAAGGGGTGGAGAAGAAGCAAGGATTGGAGAGAAGATGAATAATTAGTCTGTTGCTAGCACAGGAAAGGACTGGAAATGTGCAACTCTCCCACCCCAGAAAGACCAAGCACACAGCAGGAGGAAGAGAGAACCAACACAATAGAAACCGTGTCCAGCTTCCCACTCAACCGTGTTTCCTTGGAAGGGATTGAGCTCTGGATATTTATACCGCAGATTCATCAGTGTGGTCTGTCATTGAAGCTCGCTCTCAGAACCTTCAAAAACCTAAAATCTGGGAGTATCGTAATCACATCCTCAGGTCCATAGCAAAGCATCCAGCCCAGTGAGGATTGGTGGAAGGGTCTGAAGTTGAAATTACCTGCGTTACAGTCACAGGAGGGCGTTGGAGTGGAGGGCAGGCAGGACAGGGTTGGGGCGGCAGTCCATAAACCCTGCAGGGAAGAGAATGTCTTTCTGTTGCTAGGGCAGGGTGACCCGCCGTGGCCGGTGAGCCTTGGGACCTACAGGAGGCTCCAGGGGGACCCCCTCCCACCCATTGCCTTCTCCCCCACTCCTTCTTTCCAGGTCCCCCGAAGGAAGGACGTCCAGGGACCAGGGAGCCTGGTGGGGCTAGACCTGATGTCCTGGACACGGTCCTGAGTCCAGTCTCCCAGGCTGCCTCCCTGCCTCCCACCTCTATGAGATCTGCCGGTGAGCTGGGCAGCTCGCGAGCCCTTGCCCTTAGGCCCCGTGGGCACTGGCTGTTGCTAAAATGAAAACCTCTGGGAGGATCCCGCCTGGGTCTCCGTGCCCGGCCTGGGCCTGTGCTCACAGTAATACAGCTACCCAGCTTACATGCCCTCTGCCCGCGAGGGGGACACGACAGCTCGGGTGGCGGGGCGGTGGGGCCATTCGAGAAGGTTCTGAGGTCTTAGGTGATGACAAAGGCTGAGTCCCGAGAGCTGGTCATCTCCTGGAAGACATAAAAAGTGCATGGAACAGCCCTCTGGGCTGCCCGCTGGTGGCAAGAGAAGGGAGGGCCGGGTGCCTTGGATTCCGTAGGGAGACGCTTTGGGGAAGAGCTGGGATTTGGGGGCTCTTTGGGCCGGACCACACTCGAATAGGAGAAAACCTCCAGAAGTGGGGGTTCCTTTGGAAGTCAGCGGTGAAGCGCCCTTCGGCCGCCGGGACGAGGGCTAGCAGCCTCAGCTCCCACGGGTGTCGGGAGGCGACACTGTCCCTGATGACATCAGCCCCCACAGGCTCCTGCCGGGTCTCTAGCGCCTCCTGCGTGCAGCCCCCCGAGGTGACAGGAAGAGAGCTACTACCAGACCCGACTCGCCCGCCCCCGCGCCCAGCCGCTCTCCCTGGGAGCCCCTTGCCGCCATCCCTGCTCCGCAGATGGGCCAGGCGAGGACCACGACCAGCCACGGGGCACCTCTGTGAGCCTGTGATAATATGACAGGCCCGTCCGGCGCCTCCGAAGCATGCCTGAGGCTGAGCGTGCGGGGCGTGAGGGAGGCTGCCCCGCAAGCCGCACCGGGGCTCCGCGTGCATCCGCTGCCGCTTCCTTCCACAGCGCGCGGGTCTCCAGCCCAGGGTCCTCCGCGTTTCCGCGCCCGGCCGCCCGCAGAGGGAGCCCCGGCCTCTCCGAAAGTGGAGAGGATGGGGGAGCCCCTAACCCTGCTGCGCGGCGGGGAGGCAGGCTGGATGACAAACCCCTGCCCAGCTTGGGGAGGCGGGAAGGGTGGGAGGTCCCCTCCAGCGCCCCAAGAGAGTGAAAAGGGGGGTGTCTACTGGGTCCTCTGACCCGTGCACTCTAGGAGGGACGCCCGGGTCCTCTGACCCCGGCTGCGCTCTGTGACTCTGGAGGAGGGTAGGAGCAGCCCCCCAGCCCACGAAGGGGTTGGAGAAACGGGAGGGTGTCAGCGTCCCTGCCCGCAGCCTGCTGCCCTTGAGGTGGCAGAGAGGAGCTCCGGAGCCCCGCAGTGCTCCCAGGCAGGTGGGGCGGGGGCGGGGGTGGGGGCGGGGGCGGGACTCCCTGCCTCCACCTGGGGGCTGCGTTCTCACTCCGCAGAGGGGAGGGCTGTCCCTCCTACCCCACCCACGCCGCACTCGGGATAGGGCCGAGGAGGGGGATGACCCGGTGGCTGAGTGTGGGAAGGAGGAAGGCGAGGACGACACCGGGCCGGGGCACGTAAGGGGCCCCGCAGCCAGCCACTCCCCCCACCGTCCCGCCCCCGGCCGTCGGGTGGGGGCCAACACCGCCCCTGCGCGGAGGCCGGAGGCGCGCGGGGCGGGGAGCGGCGGGCGGAGGGCCCAGTGGAACCCGCCCCCTCCCGCGCGGTGGCTGAGGCGGCGGCGGCGCCGGGAGCTGCCCCCGAGGCCGCCGCCCGGCCCCCCGCCCGGCCCCCCGCCCGCGCGTCAGCGTGCCCAGCCCGGGGCGCCGAGCTCCGCCTGCGCCGGAGGCCCCAGCGCGCAGCTCCAGGAGTCGGCAGCCCGGCCGGCCGAAGCGGCGCGCCGGTGGGACGCGGGCGGCCGCGGCGAGCGGCGCTGCCCCGGCCGGGCGCGCACGGCGGGCGCCCTGCGAGCCGCCCCGATGTGGCAGGAGGCGATGCGGCGCCGCCGCTACCTGCGGGACCGCGCCGAGGAGGCGGCGGGCGGCGGAGACGGGCTGCCGCGGTCCCGGGACTGGCTCTACGAGTCCTACTACTGCATGAGCCAGCAGCACCCGCTCATCGTGTTCCTGCTGCTCATCGTCATGGGCTCCTGCCTCGCCCTGCTCGCCGTCTTCTTCGCGCTCGGGCTGGTGAGTGGCCTCCCCGCGGGTCCAGCGCCTCGCCTTCCCCGGCCGGGAGAGGACCCCGACCCGCCAAGCCGCGTCTCGCTCGGGGCTGCCCCCCGGCCTGCGGCTCCCCCTCGGCTTGGGGCTCCCCGCTCCTCCTGCCGGCTCGCGGCTCGGTGGGCTCTGGCAAGGGCTATGGGCGAGGTAAAAGTTTCCCTGGAAGGCTCTTTCCAAAATAAAGTTGTCGAGGTGTTCACCAGGTGGACGGGCAGGGCGTGTGCTTTGTGCATCTTTGCGCACCGGCTGGCAAACTGCGCTTTCCGCCGGACGCCGCTGCCCACAGCACTCGAATGGGTCTCCCGGAATCAGCCCGGGGCTTCCTGGGCGAGTCGCTGTCTCCTGCCGGGTTCCACTGGCACGTCCCCGGAGCTGGCGTTTTAGTTTGAATTGGGCATTATTCAACTCTGCAAAAAGCCAGCCTTGGAAAAGTAATTAATGACAAGGAGAATGAAGAAGAAAAATTAAGTATAAATTTTTGCCTTTAAATCTGTGTGCATTTAGCCCTTTAGCCCGATAGACAGAAAGTGATGGGGTGTTGACTTGTGAATCTTTCATCTCAGGGTCTACAGTTAAGCATTTGGGATGGACGGTTGTCTTCCTGTTCCTAGAGAAGTAACGTGTTTAGGGTTTTGGACAGGCTATTAAAGTGGATTTCATCTCTAAGAGTATAATGCAGCTCAACAGCTGATGTCAGTTTTGCCAGTTTATGTTTTTCAAGCAGAAATCCTTGGCTCGCTCCCTTGAACAGTAAGGGGAAATCTGTAGATGGCGGTAACTTCCTGTTACTGATCTCGCTGAGTGTGTGGTTCAAACTTTTGCTCTGCCTGTGGTATGCATGTGCAGATTTGGTGCGAGGCATCGATTATCCAGTGAGATTTTCTTTTAGTCAGTAGTTGTTCTGGGAATGTCTCCACTGGGTGATATTTTTTGAGCTTAGAATATAAATATGCGCCTATATTTATATGTGTCCACCACCAAAGAAGTGGATTTTGCTTATATTTCACCGCACAAAATAGCTGTCCTTGGTATTTGGCAATTTGTTTCGGATATCCGGAGCCAGATGGTGTTCAGATGTTATGCATGGGAAGAATTGTTACCATCCTGTTTTTTAAAAATAAAATTCCCCCACACCACTCAGTGGTAGCTGTCTACTGATTGAGTTCAGTGAGGTAAGAATAGAAAATAAATTGTAGGAGGTCATGAAGTCACAGATCACACACTGGCTCTTGTACTATCAAGCCTACAGCAGAGAGTACCTTTTGATCCCTGTAGTCTAGATAGGCGTCCAGGGCAGCCCTGACTCTCTCCACATGTAACCAGACTTCTATGCTCTCTGGAATGGCATTTTTATCTCTCTTTACTACTTTTAGGAACAAAATGGACTTGGGGAGAGCCTTCTGCTCAGTCTCATGGGCAAGCAGGATCTCCAAAGACATCTACTTATTGTTTTTTACTTGCCAAGAAAAAACAGAAACATCAGAGTTTTCCTTTGGAAATCTGCTCTGCTGGGGCATTTCTGCTTGTGATTCTCTTGAATCTGTAATTCAAACCTTCTCTGGCTTGTTCTCTTCTAAATGGAAAGGAGCAGGTGATGACCTATTTATAGCAGCATTAATATATTTAAAGACAAGTGTGAAGTTCATGCTTCCCCTGCACACACCACTTTGTTTTCTGTGATAGAGAATTCTAATTTCCTAAACTTCATTGATAGAGATTCTTGAATGGGTCACTCAGATTTAGCATTATTGCACTTAAAGCGCCCTTCTTTGAATTGTCTCCGTTCTTTATATTTGTGTTTCTATATTCAAATCCTTTATGTCCCATTTTGCTTGGTGCATCTGTGGAAGTGATAGCCTTTTAAAAACATTATCCAAGCATCTTTACTTTTCCTTGATAAGTCAATCATTTGCATGCTCCTCTTGCCTTCAGATAAATCATTTTAAGTACAGAGTGGGCATTTATCACAGCATGAGAGTGAAATGAATCCTATTCTTGGCTGCACCTAATTCATGGTCTCATGTCTGCTATGTGAACCCTTCAAAGAGACAAGCTGTTCAGAAATGTCCCAGAATCAGGGAGGGTAACCAAGTCTGGTAGAAAAGCCACCTTTAGGCAGAGACCAGCTGCAGGACCAAGTGGGAAGGAGCTATGCCTAGGAGAAATGTGCCCTGTGATCTGAAACTGGACCCAGGTTGGGACTGGGATGATTCTGGGCTCCCATCAGCCTGTTTCTATTTTGATTTTGGTAGCACCATAACCAACATCTCTGCTTTCCAAAAAATGTTCTCCTTCCACATAGTCAAGGATGGCTGGGGTAGGGACGTTTGAAGATAGAATAGTGCTGAGGTAGAGCTGTGTTCATGTGATTGGAGACTAGTTCATTTCTCCAGCTGGCAGAGCTTGGCTTCAGAGAGGTCGACCTCGGGAGGTGGGAATGGCTGCTCTGGGGCCCTGCAGAGGTTTCCACGCTGGAGCACTTTAGTTGAATAGCTGGGCTGTCATGCAGTTCAGGAGCTAAACATATCTATTTTTTGCTGCCTAAAATCTTGGACAGATTCCTTTTTTTCCCCCTGAATCTGCCTGATTTTGATTTCCATTAGACTTTCATCAGTTCTTATAGAAGTTTGGCAATTTTCTTAAAGCACATCCCTGGCCTCCTAGAACATTTGGATTACAAAATGATCTTAGCATAATGCAAGTACAGAGAGATTTTTTGCTGTATGTAATTGCCTTTGTAAAGATGATTTGGAATACATACTAAAAAGCAAAAAACAAGCTTCTTCGTTTTGATTTAGTATTTCTCTAATTGACATTGTTCACAAAGTGATTTCATTTAATTTCAACCTTTGGTCCATCCATGATTTCACATTATTGGTCCTAAAATTAAAGTAATCCTCAAATTTTATGTATTGTAAAAATAAATCCCGAATTGAAACTTCAGTCTTGCTTAAACTATTAAATACATTTAATCCCATATTTATGAAGAATTATTTGAAGACATGAAACTCAGTAAATAGAACATTTGATGACATGTCTTGAATTTAAACGTTCTGCTTAATAATGTGAGTAATATTATTAAGCTGTTTACCTGCTGTTTATCATGGAGAGTATTAATGAAAAATCTGATTTATAATTTTTTCACCATCGGCTTGTTGCGTGCCTGCCAAGTGCCAGGAATGGCAATAGTGCTAGGCATGGTGAACAAAGTGAACTCGACCCCTGGCATCAGAAACCTTAGAACTAGTGAAATGAAATTTTAAGTCGTAAGTCTTATCATGTCACTTGTTTCTTTTTCTTCTTCTTTTTTTTTTCTCTTTCTACTTTGTTTTCTGGAACTGCTTTTTATTACTGACTGCATGAAAACCCTTTTTCAGAATTTAATACTCATTTATTATACCCAAAATCAGCCAGCCGTTTTCAAAATTTGCCTATCAGCATTAGGAAAGGTTGACATATATTTTAAATTTTGTCAGAATACCAGCTGGCTCCAGCCAGGTTTGTTTTGGCTAAAATTTATGATTAGGAATAGTCAGTATTTCAATATAAATGAAAAAATTTTATTCTATAATTTTAAGTAGTCAGATACAGAAATAAAGTAGATTGTTTTTTAGTATGGCACTGAAATAAGAGTATCCACTATTATTACCTACAAATAGGTAATATGTGTGACTGAGAATATGACTCACCTTCTTTCTTTTACGGTGATGTAATGAGCTAGATATTTAAAAAAGAAGTATTTTTTTATTATGAATTAATTTTCAAGCATCCAATAGTTTTTCAAAGTGCAGGTATATCAGAGAGTTTCTTTTATCTGTACAATAAGAAAGAATCTTATTCTTCTAAAACAAATTAACAGACTCGATCATTTGTTGAGGGCAACCAACTTTATTATTCCAGATAATCTTTCAATACCCCCAGTAGGTGCAAGAATCACTTCCTTCCTTGAGGGTGGAAGGCTGGGAGGGCAGACAAATGTGCCCAACATCCCCACTAAGGAGCAGGAAATTCTGTGAATGCTTTCTCTAGTTTCATAATTCTGAGGGTGGAAGGGAATAGAGCATATTCTTAGGTATTGGAGTAAAGGTAGCTAAAGATACATCCTTTTATGCATTTCTGTACACGCAGGAAACGTTACTCTGCAGGTGCTTGTAATTTGCAACCAGTAATTCATTAAGTCATTTTAGTTATAATTTACTTGTGGTATAACAAAAGCCAAGGAAAAACTGTAATTTTCTGCAGGAAAGATGGTTGCAATTTAGAGGCCTAGCAAGAAGGGATTTGGGAGCATCCTTTGGATATTGAAATGTGTGATTAAATATATACATGGCACCTTGCTTTCCCATTTTAAAAGCACAGTTGATTGAAGTGGTTGAGAGCATCTGTCTGTGTGGGAATTGTGGCTTTGTCCATTGCCACTTCTGTGACCTTGGGAAAACTGTTTAACCTAGTTTGTTTATTAAATGGCATGATACCTGCCTTGTAAGCTGATGGTCTCAATTAGTACATGTAAAGCCTTAGACCGATGCCTGGCATAAAGTAAGCCTCCAGGAACTGTTAGCTGTTCCAAGGCCTTTGTAATAGCATTTTCACTGTTACTGTGAAAGAATACTGTAGTCACATTGCATTAGAGCCAGAAAGGTGCCCATTCTACAGATGATAAAACTGAGACCCAGAGAGGTGAACTCATCTCTTCAAGGTCATGCAACTGCAACACCATCACAGGGTCACAGAGCATTTGAATTTCCCTGGGTGATTTTGCTGGTGAACATTGCAGGTCTAGAATTCCCAGCTCTGGTCTTAGCAAAATAGCAAGTTTTCTTGTTGAAATTTCTTACTGATATGAACAGCCTCAATCTTCATTCTGTGTAATGGGGTTACTTTTCAATGCTTTTCTCTTTAAGCGTTATAGGAATTCAGTAGAGATGCTTCCTCACAATTAATTCACTGAGTTGCTGGCATTATTTATGTTCATTATGCTTAATGTCCCCAGCACCTTCTCCATCAAGTGGAGACTCTCCTGTAGCTCTGCTTTTGTTGTCTGAGAAGTCCTGGCATATGCACTATTGGTGTAAGAGTCATTCCTGTTAAGCCATGATTCTTACTGATAAGTTAAAACCATATATTCTACTAAAAATGGAACAACACTGTTACAGCTGCTATATTCCTGTGTTGAAGGTGTTTTGTGTGCGATATATTTTATTAGAAATTGTTACTGACAGGAGAGTCTGAGCTGGATGTTATGCATACTCCACTGGTATACGGGTTCTTCCTGCCACTTGATATTGACATTGAAACAATTCATTGAACCCAACTTGTTTCTTCTTTAATTGAGTATTTAGAGCACCTGGGTTAGGGGGCAAGCACTGTGATTGACATTACCCTGGATAGCATTCCACCCTGAACGGGCTCACCCCTTGCATGGTGACATGATCCCTTACTGCTCTAGGGCAAGCTATTATCATTTTCATGATCATATCTAAGGGCCACAAGAGCTGAGGACATTTGCCTCTGACCCTCTCCACTTTATGGATCTTCCTGAGTGACTCCCGTCATCTGAAAGTCTCTTCCACATCTCCGTGCCTTATTTCCAAACCTTTAGGAGGACAGAAAAGATTATTAAGTTAGCTCATGGGTTTGGTCCATTTGACAAAATTAAACCTGTGCTAATTCTTCAGTCCTTTTTTGGTATAAGAATGAGATTTTAAAAAATCACAAGGAAGAAGATAAAAAAGGATTAGGAGAAGACTGCGTTTGTCCAGTGGTTTTTGGCAATGTTAGAAATAATTCTTTTTGTTCCCTCTTTTTGCTTCTGCTTGTACTTCCATCTCCAGGAGCCAGATGCAGATGAGAGTGGGATAGACACAGTAAGTAAAACCTCAACCCAAACCATTGTGGGCAGCTTTACCAACTAGTTTTCTGACTCTGCCCAGAGTTCTAGAACGACTTTGCCAAGTCAAAGAGATTGAAAGCACAGACCTGACTGTGGCTCATAAAGATGCGTAAGGCAGATTGTATCTCAGAGTTGAACCAAGTCACTTCTGAAAAGCTTGGTGCTTGAAATGGGAAAGTTCAGTTATAGGGCAATTAAAATTTATTGCATTTGAAACATACAGACAGAAAGTATAATTCAATAGTTTCCTTTTAGAAGATTGAAATTCTGGAGATTTCTCAAGATGGTCATTATTTTCTGTGAGAGTCCTGTGAATAAATCAGATCCCTAAGATCATCACCCCCTAGAAAGTTCCTGGTAGAAAAGATGGCAAGTCAGCACTATTGTAACGGGAGCCCTGACTGCAAGATCTTAGAATTATGAATTCTACCCATTTATTTCAATGTTCGTTACCATCCATCAGACATAATGATGCTGGGGTATTGCAGCTAGGACAGTCCAGAGCTCAAAGGGGCTGGTTTTTATTCCTATGTGCTTACTCCCAACACTGAATTATTTTATCTGTGTGTGTATGTGTGTATGTGTTTAGTGTCCTGTATTATTTTTTTAGCTATATAGAGAAAAGAAGAGAGCAAATAATTAAGATACCAAGTTACTAATATTCCATGGATATTATAAAAGAAATAAAATTTTTGACTAGTCCATTACTAGAATGAATTAAAGTTATTAATGCTAAAAATTAAATCAGGAGATCAGGTTAATGTGAATAGAACAGATAATGAAGAAATGTTAGCATAGTTCAGACATGTGGCCAACCTAATGTCTAACTCTTTCCCATCATTGACTCGCAGTGAATTGCACAATCTCCATGCTCTTTGCAATTGAATTTTAGGTGCATAAAATAGAACTACTCATTTCATTAATTTGATTAATCTTTGATTCTCAGACATAATCCTCATTGATCTCTATGTGGCTCATTTATAGTAAAGTAAATATTTATGAATCCATTCTAAACTAGAATATCTCTAATAGCATATTTCTTTCTATATGCTCAACTCATTCCATTCTACTCTCTATCCTCAAATGTAAACTTCATATTGAAATTGGGTTTTATCATTCTCTTGTCTTTTTGTTCATTTTATTATATATAGACACATACACATAAATGATATATATGTGTGGTGTGTTGTAGAAATTGAGATCCATTTGCCTATTTTTTTCCTTGGGGAGGATCAATTGGCATTGATCCATCTCAGTTACTTTCTTCACATCTGTCATATATCAAAATTCTATTTATGGTTGGTTGGTTATGGGCTCTTCTGCCCCCTTGACTAAGTTTTTGCTTTGTTTTGTTTTTATCCTTTCAATACCACACACACACACACACACACACACACACACACACACACACACACACACACAATTACTAAAGCTCCATAGTAAGTATTTATATTGGGCAGGGTAAGTAACATATTATTAAACTCCTTTAAAAATACTTTGGTTAATCTTGACATTTTGTTTCTCCATAGAAACTTTACAATCAACTTATGCCAATTTCCATATGAAAGCCCTTTTGGGAATTATTTTTAGTGCATATCAAATCCATTGATTCATTGCTGAAAATTGATATTTTATGATATTAAATGCTTCTATCCCTATCGCAGGTCATCTCTGCATTCATTTGGTGCTTCAGTACAGTTTTATAATTTTCTATATGCTTTTCTTGCTCCTTAATTAAAAAGTCTATTTTGTAGTTTATTGCTTACTGTAAATGATGTTCTTCAAATAATGATTTCTATTATTTTGTTGCTAATGTAAAGTAATACAATTGAATTTTGGATATTGATCTTATATCCAGGCAACTTGCTATTGTATCCTATTTACTACCTAGTAGCTGGGCTACAGATACTTTCAGGTGTCCCATATAGACCATCATATTATGGGCAAATAAGGAGAGTTTTATTTCCTCTTTCCCAGTACCAAGACCTTTAGTTTTTTTTTTTTCTCTTGTTTTATTACACTAGCTAGGAACTCTAAAATGATATTAACAGAATTGTGGATTATGGGGACCATTGCTCTTTTCCCAATTTTACAAGGAATTCATACTTCATCTATTTAAGATGACTTTGGTGGTATTTTTTGAAGATATCCTTTGAGATTCCTTTTTATTCTAATTTACGAAAGTTTAAATGTGAGACAATCTTTTTGGTCATGATTTTGCTTTTTATGAGTGTTTTAAAATCTGTTAATTTACTAAATAATAATTATAGATTTTTCAATATTAAACAAATTTCATATTTGTGAGATAAACTCAGTTTTCATGATATCCCTTACAGAAGGCTAAATGTGATGTGCTAATATTTAGATTAAAACTTTTACAAACATGTTCTTGAGTGAAATGAGTTTGGAATATTTATTTGTCAAACTACCATTTTTTAAAAAATTAAACTTTGGTTAATCTTATAAAATGAGTCTGGGAGTATGCCTTCTTTTTTGATTTTCTGCAAAGGTTTCTACGTTGGAAAGAGTTGATAGGATTTACTTAGAAAACCACATGGGCTTGTTGATTTCTTTGTAGGGAGATTCTGAAACTTCTGCTTCAGTATCTTTGCTAGTAGTAAGACTGTCTAGTATTTCTAATTTTATTTCTTGGGTCAGTTTCAATAGGATATTTTTCTAGGAATTTCTGCATTTCATTCAAATTCTCTAATTTAACTGCATGCTCATTTTGATAATAATGTTCTCCTTTTGATGTTTTACATGGGCTTTATTTTTTATTTTTATTTATAATATTGTCTTTATATGCCTTCTTATATAATCTCACCAGATGTCTTCTTTTTCGCTTTTTCAAGAACCATCTTTCTTTGTTTATCTTATCTATTACTTTATGTCTGTGTTTTTTTATCTTTATTATCTCCTGTTTACGTTAGTCAGAACATATTAGATTATGTCATGGAAATGACTCCAAAATCTTCCTGGATTAACACACAAAGGTTTATATTTTGCTCAGGATACATGGTAAAAGTGAATCAGTAGAGGGACTCTGCTGACAGCCCTGCCACTCAGGGCTGAAGGAGGGCCCATCCCACAACACACTTCTTTCCCAATCGTTGTACCAGGGATTAAAAGCATGCTTCTGTGTCTACTAACTACCAGTGATGAATACCTTCCACATGGAAGTGACACATCATTTTCATTCATTTTTCATTAGCCAGAGTAAATGTTCTTAGTTGTCTTTGGTTGCCTTAAAAACCACCACAAAACTTAGTGACTGGAAACACCACCATCATTTATTTTCCTCCTGAACTTGCAGTTTGGGCACATTGGCCTGTGATGGCTCTTTCTTGCTCCATGCTTCGGCTGCAGTGGTTTGAAGGCTGGGGCTTGCTTCGCTTGAAGGCTTGCTCACTTCCCTGTCTGGTGGTCATGCTGGCTTGCAACTGAGATTCAGCTGGCACTGTTGGCCAGAACACCTTCGTGTGACCTCTCTACATGATTACTTGACTTTCTCTTGATATGGGAGCTGGTTTCAAGAATGATCATCCTAAAAGAAAAAGATGGAAGTGCATGGCATTTTTATGACGTTGTCTCCCAAGTCAGGAATTCTGCCATACTCTATTGATAGAGGCATTACAAAGACGACCGTCTCAGGTGAGTGGTCAGTCTAAGGGGATAGAACCTAACTTGAGGAAAGGAATGTCAAGCATACATGCGATGAAATGTGGAGTGACCCCATGTATGGAAAAAACAATCTGCTGTGGTACCTTACATAGCCTGGTCAAGCTTTCATATACCTAGAAAAAGGATGTATCAATCAGCTTGTGCTGTGTAACAATCAAAAACCAAAACCAGATTTGAACAACTAGTCTTTTTTTTTTTTTTTTTTTTTTTTTTTTAGCACAACGTTGTATGGGTTAGCGGGTGAGTGTTGTGACCTGGGTTTCCCAGGTGATAGCTACGAGTCTGGCTCGTG